>JANBQV010000176.1:0-15129 GCA_027577495.1 Coemansia sp. RSA 720 | reverse complement strand
ACCGCAAGCAACCGCCCATCCACACAAAGTAGCTGCTCGATCCATCCTCGCGTCACTTGTACACGACTTGTACAATGAAGTACCACGTCGCCAACACACACAGCGTCTGGTGCTGCATCTACTGGTACTGAATCTAGCACGCTAAATGTGCACACCCAGCCATCGCGACCGCCGCTTACTATGCGCACATTTCCGTTTGCATCCACATTCACACTCACCGCTGACACCGTGTGTCGTCCGTGTGCCTGTGGCCATACACACGCCACCTGTAGCACTGTAGTAGTGTCTGTCCTGAGCCCATCTATGGTCTTTAAATCACCATGTTTGTACACATACACGCTGCCAATGGCCGATCCAATGACCAACCACTGACCGTCATGGCTAACTGCAGCTGATGCCACACGCATGCCTGCCGTTGGTCGCTCAATACGTGCCACCACCTGCCACACTGCGTCCCACGTTACCAGTGACCACACAATGTCGCCTGAATTGTCGACTGTAATCACATCATACACATTGTCTGAACGCTGCGTCACTGTCAACCACTGCACACTACATGTATGCAACTGTGCGTTGCGTATGCTGTTACCACAAACAAGCAACACTGTACCGTCGCGCATTCCCACAGCTGCCACTTTGCCAGCCTTGGATTCAGCAGCAACCATTGCGTATCCACTCAGCGCGCCATACTTGGCAGCCACCATGTCCCAGCTATTATTAGCGGTCGAGTGCCGCAGAATATGACCATGGTTGGTCACTACTAACGCCGAATCCCATGTCAGGGCAAATCCGCGTATAAACTCTCTTTCTCTGGAGTCTGATGCAGGGTCCATGTCTCTGTCTGGCCAATTCAGGGTCTGTTCAGGGTCAGGCAATGCAATCGTATCAAGGTCGTCTATCCGTTCAATGCGTTGGCGTCCGCCCACTGTCCACATACAAACTGCTCCGTTGCCGCATGCAGCAGCAACCATGCACCCATTACGGTGAGCTGCCACTGCCCATACATTCTTTGGACACAGCCGCCACACATCCTCGGTCTCTCCGCTGCGCCAAACGCGACATGTACCATCTTCAGAAGCACTCACCAGCCAGTCTCCACCTGCTTCTACGCAGCTCCATACGCGTGCGCCGTGTCCATACAACACCGCCTCTGCGCACTTTTCGTCCAGATTCCAGACACGCACAGATCGGTCGTCAGATGTCGACATTATTTTGCGTCCGTCTTTGCTAAACCGCACACCAAACACCACGCCATCGTGGCCTGACAGCTGCACTCGCACTTGCGCTTCTGTGTCTTTGGTCCATGCATCCCATACCAGTACTTTATTAAATACTGTACCTGCTGCAACCACCAATGTCTGCATGGTGGCTCCGTACAGCGCAGCTGCGTACAGTATGCACCGCTCGGCGCATTGAACGTTGTATATAGAATTGCCATGTGTACTGTCCATCACAAGTACCTGGTTGTGTGCCAGCGCTAATGCCACTTGCCACATCTGCTTGTCGTCCTGTACCCAGTGTCCAGCCTTGATCCAGTCCTCAGCATAAAACACAGTGCTTGGCTCCACCCGTGCATTGTCCAAATGTACCCGAATAACAGTCCACTGTTTTGATCCAAATACTAAAACTTCAATACATCTGCTATCCACATCGCCGAGTTGTGCCACTATCCCGTGGATCCGCACACTGTCAAATACAGCACAGCTACAAACCAACGTCTTTAGTTGTACATCATAAATGTCTACCGTGCTTCCGTTGGCCGCTGCCAGCAAGTTGTCTGATAAAAATACAATTGCTGTTGACGGAAGCCGCCGGTACTGCGGAACCAGTCTTGACATGGCCAATATTAACAAGGATTAAATAGCGCTTTTCTAATACAAATAATGCCTCTGTCACACAATCCAGCCTATGAGCACAGATGCAACTGCAATCCGGAATTATGGTTCGAATTTGTTGGATATCTATTTACATGCAGGGATATTACAAATCGTGTTGTATCCGCTTGAGATACTCCTCAAACTTTAGCAGCGAGTCAATTGTGCCGTCTTCTTGAGCGCGAATAAACTCGCGAATCTTCATCTCCCGTAGCTCCAGTTCTCGCCGCTTCATCGCCGTCCAATCAGCCAGTACTTTGGCATCTCGCAGGGCAATTTTGCGGCGAATGGCCATCTCGGACCGCATCTGGCTTACTTCAGCCTGCGTCAATTGCCGTGCGCGTTGCATAAACGCATGTTCTGGTGACAGTCGTCTGTTGTCTGGGCTACATGGTGATGTGCGGGTACGACTACGTGCATTCCGAACTAGACCGCTGCTATTCTCGCATTTGCCTACGCCGTGTATCCGCAAAAGCGCCTGAATCTCATCCGCTGGAACCTGTGTTAGATGCCCCGACATAGCATAATCCACAATTAGAAACAACGGCCCGCCGCCAAACACGCGCGTCTCCCGCGGCACATTCTCTGCCCGCCCATGCTCCTCGAGTATCTGCTCTCGCCGCCGCGCAATATCCTCCATCTTCAGTCGCAGCTGCTCTACGTGTGCGCCCTTCAAGTGGGGACACTGATCTACCGCTCGTTGGCATGCGAGTGCAGGCGACTCGTGCCATACCTTGGCGTTGCCATCAACTAGCAGCCAGCATAGCATCCCATACACCTGCTTGAGCGTTGTTGAATTCGCCGAATCTGACTCAGTTGGCGACGACATTGCCACCGGCTTTGTGCTTTGTGTGCCCCCGTCTACCTGTACCTGCGTGTCTTCAGGCACTGCCATACTCGACTCTGACAAAGACACACTTTTGTCTTTGTCAGCGCTCATTTAGATTAAAGAAACTGAATTTGGGCCTTTAGTATAATAAATGTATAAAATTAACAAAAGAGAAATAAAATCGCGTGACACATTATTTTCCGAATAGGACATTTAACCAAAAGAAAAATTAATCATTTGCATGGTTCGCTCGAGTATAAATAGTCGCATTATGTGCCAGAGCTCACCTTCCCTGACCTTAACCAATATTGTATACTTTTAAACCAAATGAAATTACATCTTGTATCTGCCGTAATCGGGCTCCTGAGCCTCAACTTCTCCAACTTTAGTATGTTCTACGTTCACGGAACACCAGTGTCTCAGCCAAGTGACATGTCGACATCTGCAACCGCTACCTTGCTGGATATCAACCAGTTATATGCATTCAACTCGCCTGAGCCCATGTTTATAACTTCATCCGCAAGCATGCCAACGTCTACAGGTCTTGCTGCAGCGTACAAGGATATTCTGACCATGTCGCCTGACGTGCCTCCAGAACTCGAAGACAAGCTCCCTGGGGGAATACCCATTTGGCTAGAGTATTCAAAGTCATTTGCCGTTATTATCAAGTCTGTATGCGATTCTAGCCCACTCAAGCACTCTGGTCCTTTGATTCCTGACTGGCCAATTGTCATTACTACTGGAAACTCTCTAAGTGGAAGTTGCGACCGCGTCGATAACGCTATGTATTCTATCGAGGATGCGCAACACTTGTTTATGGAATACGCCAAGGATATTAAAAAGGCAGTTAAAATTGTAATTGGTAACCAGCCCGACGCTAACACTGCTGGAGAGAGACTGCTATATCTGTTGAACAACAAACAATTGCCTTTAGACGTTATATGCAACACCGACTTTAAATACATGGGTGCGGCTGCCTGTGGTAACAACTATGCTATTATCTTGACGGACAATACTTGGAACACAACTACTACATAAACATTTTTATTTTGCTTAACATTCACTCAGATTCTGCTATATTTTTGGTTTCTTCATTTATATTGCTTGCTACCGACAGATCGTATGGTGCCAGGCCAAGCATAGCAATTGCAGCTAGTAGAATCGAGCAGATACCGCAGATAGTTAGAATCTTTTGAGTTGCAATATATCCATTTTGCACAATAGCACGCTGGTCTTTGGGAAGCTCCAAATAATAAGTAATGTTGTTAATTGCGCTGTTAATATCAACACTTGCATCCATACGGCCGTCCAATTTAGTAGGTAGTATGTTGACCCAGATAGTTGTAGAAACAGCCTCGCCAAGCACTCCACCGACAAACTCTACCATGCTGTACAGCGTAATTGCGATTGACAGATCAGGTTTAGTAACTGATGCCTGTACGCCGATTCCCGCGCATCCAACAATAATGCCGCCACCTATCCCCAATATGACTTGAACAGCAACAACTTCGGCATTGGTTACGCCAGATGCACTGCGAGATCTCAGCAACAAACACACCGCCACTAGACACAGTGACCAGCCTAGCCACACCCAGCGCCGATACCGCTTTGTAACTTGCATAGTCCATCCAGCAATAAATAATCCAGCATAATACCCTGTTGTGCCTTGCTGCAATAGCATTGCTGTATGCGCTGAGACATCACGTGTTACTTGGATGTATGGAGTAAAAAAGAATAGCGACACGTTGAGTGTAAAGAAAAACAGCAAGGCTGTCATTATTGCACTCGCAAATGTACGCACTTTGAGCAAACGAAAGGGTACTACTGGGTGCGTAGCCAAGCGCAGCTCATAGTAGACAAATGCTGCCAAAGTCAGTATTCCCACAACCAGCGGCGTAATTAACTGGACGCTGCCCCATCCGTACGTGTTGTTTAGTTGAAGACCCAATGGCGCAAGCGTAGAAATTAATCCACCACAGAGCAATACAAGCCCAGGCGCGTCCAATTCCATCGCAGTAGACACAAACCGACGAGTCTGCGGAATATTTGAGGTTTGGTTATTAATTGGCTCTGGTTTGCTCAGCACACGGCGTGAGCGCCTGCGTAATCTGAATAAACTGAGCAGCGCAGGCATTGAGCACACAACTGCCAGAATACACAAAACTCCGTACACCCAGTGCCATTGGTTGTATAATCTGTTGGCAAGCTCAATCCCAATATAATAGTTGGTAACATACGGAACTGAAATATAGGCGGTAATACTGGCGCGCAAATGTAGTGGCAAGATGTCGGCAATAATAATTGCCACCAGTGTCCCGTATCCAGCTTGTCCCAAACCTGAAATAACTGTTCCAGCAAATATATCACTAAAACTCTGCGCCATAGAGGAAATAAACGTCCCAAGCGTATGCAGTGTTACTGACAACGCCAATGCTTCTAAATGCCCAAATACAACAGAGATCTTGGCAAAAACTGGGCGAAAGCCAGCGCTCAGCAAATACATTACAACACTGATCGCGCCCGCTTTTGTCATTGCGTTAAAGTCGCTGAGCACTCGCGGTTGCACTGTAGCTATGGAGGGTGTGTCCATTGCAGTGACAAAGTTGATAAAGAATAGGCCGACTATTATCAGAATATTGTCAACCAAGCGCCATTCTGTAGCCTGTTGCTTCTTTGTACCGATTGGCAAAGTATCAGCGTCTGTTAAAGGTTCTGGAAAATTAGACATGCTTTAAATAAATATATTTTACAAGTAAAGAAACACATTTTGACCATAAACCTAGCTGCTTATAAAGTGGCTTGACAGATGGCATAATCCACAAAGCATGGCGTATATATTCGCAGGTGTGAGAAATAAAGTATATAGAACTAGTAGTGGGAACTAATTTATGTATTGGGTACTTGATGACACGCACTATTCGTAGCGACAATAATACTACTTTTTAAAATACTTTGTGACTAGCGATGTAATCTTGGGCTTGGTAGAGTTACCCGAAGCGCTATCTCCATCTTGCTCCTCTAGCTGGTCTTTGTTTGCGTCAACCGACAAATCGTAGGGCGCCAGGCCAATCATCGAAACTCCAGCAAGGAACATTGTGCATATTCCAATAATGGTCAGGATCTTTTGTGTCTGAACATAGGCGTCCTGTACAATAACACGCTGGTCCTTTGGCAGCTCGAAAAAGTACGTAATGTTGTTGATGGCGCTGAAAGTGTCAACACCCGAATCCATGCGACCTTCCAGCTTTGACGGCAGCACATTGACCCAGATCGTGGTTGATGTGCCCTCACCAAGTACACCGCCAATATAGGCAACCATCCCGTACAGGGTAATCGCAATAGACAAATCGACTTTGCTGACTGCTGCTTGCACGCCAATGCCGACACAGCCAATAACAATTCCGCTGCCAACACCCAAGAGTGCTTGCACAATAGCGATCTCGGCATTGGTCGTACCCGCTCCACTGCGCGACCGGATCATCAGACACACTGCAATCTGCCACATGGCCCAACCCAGCCAAGCCCACCGCCGATAGCGCTTTGAAAACTGAATAGCCCAGCCACCCAAAAACATGCCGACATAATAGCCGGTTGAACCTAGCTGCAGCAACATAGCCGTGCGTGCCGACGCCTCGCGAGTGACTTGGATAAACGTGTTAAAGTAGAACAGCGTCACGTTGTTTGTAAAGTAGAAGAACGTGGCGGCCAGAATTGCGCAGGTAAAAGTGCGAATCTTGAACAGACGGAACGGTACCACTGGAAACCACGCCAACTTGTACTCGTAGTACACAAAGAACTGCAGGGCAGCAACGCCGATTACCAGCGGAGCAATAACTCGAGCGCTGCCCCAACCATATGCGATGTTGAGTTGCATGCCCAGCGGCGCCAGGATTGAAATAAACCCTCCGCAGATCAGGACCAGTCCAGGGATGTCGAGCTCCATCAGCACTTCTAGGAAGCGACGGAACATTGGCTTCTTGGGAGCATTGCTGTCTGTGCTGTCAATCTCGCGAAGAATCATGCGTGCACGCTTGTCCAGATGGAACAAACTATACATGGCCGGCAGTGAGCATACCACGGCCAGGATGCACAAAATGCCGTATACCCAATGCCACTTGTCGATCAGACCGTTGCCAACTTCGACGCCCAGATAGTAGTTGGTGACATTAGGCACTGACACGTATGCAGTCACACTAGCACGCAGATGAATGGGCAGAATGTCGGCAATAATAATTGCCACCAGCGTTCCGTATCCGGCCTGACCCAGCACCGAAATAACTGTGCCGCCAAAAAACGTTCCAAAGTTCTTGGCCAGCGCGCAAATGAGAAAGCCTAACGTATGCAGCGACGTCGATAGCACCAGTCCTTGTAGATGTCCAAATACGTCCGAAATCTTGGCAAATACCGGCCGCATACCGGCAATTAGCAAGTAAGTTACGGTGCTAATAACACCTGCACGAGTCATGGAATTGAATTCGCTGAGTACGTGCGGCTGAATGGTTCCTGTTGAGCTCGAGTCCAACGCAGTAATAAAGTTAATAAAAAATATGCCAACCGAAATCAGGATCTTATCGAACCGCCGCCAGTCCGTCACCAGCTTTTTCTTGACGCCCGTTAGCGTGGCATTAGCTGTGCCTGCAAATTCTGGATCCATTGCAAATGCTTTGGGCTGTGCCTCCAGCGATGATGAGCTTTGTGTCGCAGGACTATCGGCCATACCGGCCTCGTGTGGATTGCCCATAGCGTGGCTAGTTGAGGTAGATGCGTAGTTTTGACAGTTGCTTGCTGGTGACTCCCGGAGAGGAGTAAAAACCATCTAAATTAGGTAGAATAATAAGCGTTAGGAATAACAACACGGAATGATATGAACAAAACAAAAGTCGGCGGCTCCGTTCTTCCCGCACTTTATATAGGGACTTTGGAGAGGTGGCTATTCACATGGCGCGACAATTGTTCATTAACTAATGTCAGACATTTCCCAACAAAACTACCTTCAGTCAGTTTCTCCGAGCTAAAACGTCTATTCGGGTAAAAGATTAACAGTTGCAAACTACCTCGCGGCCAAAACAAGAGCACTTGCTCAATGGATAATAATACAATTAGTGAAGAGGGGTGATTGGTGGTGCACACACCAAATTGAAATGACTTTGTCAGATAAGCCGCAGAAAAACTAATGAGGATAGTCTGAATGTTCTTCAGAGAACACGATTAACTAATTTGGCGGGACCGGGAATGAATGGAATGTCCGGTGCGATAATCTGTTGGGGCAGGCACATAATCTGATGTGCCTTATCTGTTGGCTGCAACCTATTTATTCGCCGCCTTCAACGCTTGCAATCAAGTCAGTGTGTTCATGCTAACGCAAAGTCTTTTCTTTACAGTGTCATTTTATTAGTTTATTTAAAGAAAAATTATCATTATGACAACCAAGGCCATAAACATTGTGGTTGCTGGCGGCAACTATGCTGGTCTCAATGCCATGCGCCATCTCTATGCAATGCTGCTAGCATCGCCCAATCAAGCTAACAAGCCCATAGTCAACATAACGCTAGTCGACCGGCGTGATGGATTTGTACACTACATTGGTATGACACGGGGAATAACCGAGCCATTTTTTGGAAGCAGTCTGTGGGTGCCGTATTCTACGATCGATTGGCTGCAGCATCCACAAATTACAATCAAGCAAGGAACAGTTGCCAATATTCAGCCTACACTGGTTCAGCTTACAAATGGCGAGGAGCTTCAATTTGACTACCTGGTGGTAGCTCTTGGCATAAGTCGGTTTGCGCCAATTGGTATTCGGTCGAGCACCAAGTCGGAGTTTGTTGCTGAGCTGGCCGAGTCATACACACAGCTCGAATCGGCAAAGTCAGTAATTGTGGTTGGCGGCGGTGCCGTGGGCATTGAACTGGCAGCCGACATCAAGTGTGACTTTCCCGGCAAGTCTGTCACACTGGTACACTCGCGTGCACTGCCTCTTCCTGGTCCATTTAAAGACGAGTTACGTCATAATGTAGTTGACATACTGCAAAACCAAATTGGTGTTGACTTAGTCTTGGGACAACGCGTGATTGCCCAAGAACCAGCATCTGCTGACATGGCGGATACACTGACAGACATGCCCGAGCATGTATCGTCGACTGCTACAAATGCAACACTGACACTAAGCGGCGGTCAGACGCTGCATGGTGACTGGGTTGTGAGATGCTTGGGTACTCGTGACAAGCAAAGCATAATCAACTTGCCATCATCGACACAAGAACCAATCTTTGGTGCCAATGGAATCCGGGTCAAGGATACCATGCAAATCGATGATACTGCGTATCCGCACATTTACGCATGTGGTGACATCTGCGCTCGGGACACTGTTAAACTTGCAGGCGTAGCCATGTATGGCGCCTACATTGCTGCTGTCAACATTGCACGCACTATATCCAGTTCATCCAACAACAGCCCAACTCTGGAAGAAAGCCCGCTGTACCCATCCAAGATTCTGCTACTGATGAGCAAAGACCATTTTATTATGCAGCTCGGCGACGAAATTTGGGAGAAAGAAAAGACCCGCCAGTACGTGTCCGATGACATGGGTCTTCAGGGATCTATTAACGGGTTATCACTTAACAAAATACCTGCTGCATACTCGCCATTTGACCTTGCACCTGCCTTTTAATGTGTCAAATTTTGACGTTGTTAATAAATATATCTAGCAGTTTCGATTAACGATAATTTGAACGGTAAAGTATATTGAAGCAGACAAACTAAACCGAATAAATTCTTATGCCTTGAGCGCTGCCTGAGCCTTGCATTTGAACTTGTCAAGCACTTTCTCCAGATTGGCCACTATCTCGTCAACATGGGCACCTCTTTTGACAAGCGGATCATTTGGACCATCTGTGGGTTTATCGCCGCTGTCGCCATCAGAGCTGTCATCATCAGAGCTGTCGTCAAGGCCCGGAATGGCACCTGAGCATTTGTCATTGCCAAAAAGTGTTTTATGAAGAGCAATAGCAAAGCGCGGGAGCAGCTTATACTGCTCGCAGAATTCCTTCACTATAATGGATTGGAAATTAACGCTCGAGTGCATATGAGTGCGCTTGGCATCTGCTATCATTTTTGTGGTGCCAGTGCGCCAATACTTGATGAATTTCTCAGTCAATTTGGCGTCAGCAACACGATCACTGCTAGAAATCCCGACAGTTGCCAGCCAACACACCACATATAGCAAGCTCTCCCAGTCATCAAGAGCCGTGCGCGGTGTGTCCAAGTTGAGTATGTTTGCTATGCTCATATATGGCATGGTTCCTGATCTTTCCAGGCGAGCACTCTGCTCTTGCGTATCGACTTTGATGGCAAAGTCAAAGTCGATTAGCAGACCGCGCGGGATTTTATCCTTGCCATCTCGCACTACGAGAATATTGTTGGTCGAAATGTCGCGATGCAAGATCCCGCATTTGGATAAAATAGAGGAATAGCACTGCATCGCCTCGGCAAGAACGATGATAAGCTCAGCCTCATTCTGTACTGTTTTTATGCTGTGTCCCACCGGCGACGTTACAATACGCCGATGTGCGCGAAGCAGCTGCTGATTCCAGGCAGAATCGGTGTCTGAGTCAGACGCGGGATCAATACGATCAACGCCTGCAGCATTGAAAATGGCATCAGTCGTGTTGATCATAGACCTGTTTTTCTGATTCAACCTAACATGACCACCGACTATTAGCTTTGGGTATATGTGATCTGGAGAATCTTGCTCAAACGTGTCGTGTATCTTGCGCAATAACTTGGTCTCATTTCGCTGACATTCAAATGATGGATCTGTGGCAGGCAGCCATACATCCTTAATGGCAACCTCCTCTCCGCTCGAACCAGTACCAGAACCAGAGTAGCGCGTCGCAACAAAACACCGAGTGTGCCGACCCAGCAGAGTATCTGCCGGCATGATTGTCCGTTTGGTCACATACTTAATCTTCTTCTTTGTCTTATCGTCATAGCAGTCAACCATGTATCTTATGTCATCCACTGGATCGTCGTTGTCACTGCCATTAACATCAACGTCGCTTTGGCCAATAACTCGGCACATAGTGGGGTCATACCCAAGCCGATCCTCTGGACACATTGACCACCGCACAAGCCACGATATAAGCATCTTACGACCAGCAAGCTCTGAGATCCGCATTGCTGGCGAAATAAACAAGCCGTCATTTAGCATCATGCATGCGTAAACCTCGTCGGCGCAGATGGTCAAACCCCACAGATACCGGCGGTTAGCCTGGCGCGTGTACAAGTTTGCAGAGTAAAGAAATAGCTCCATAAGTGCATTCTCATCCAAAGTCCTACTATATTTCGCCTCGACTACGCAGAGTGCATCCGCGTAGCTGCCCAAAGAAACACACTTAACCGAAGCGTTAATACCACGCACCGCAAGTCCCACGTCAATGCGTCGAGAGTCGTTGCTGTCATCGGGTTTAAAATCGGACCGATCTGCTGGAAGTATCAGGCGAGCAATATTCGAGCTTGTGTTGGCTGTCTTCAATTTCAAGCACTGCGCAACGAATAGCACAAAATTGAAAAAATGCTTATACAACGGCTTCTCGGATTGTATAGACGATTTAACTTTTGTCCACTTGCCAATTCCGCGGGCTAACGGCATAAGCAAACGGCGGTCCAAACCGCTTCCATTAGGAAGCTTCTTTCCGGTTAAAAGCCGCTCCATGGCGCCAGAAATAAAGTCATCATTCTGCGCTGCTGCTTCCTGACCTGCCGGAGTAGCTGGTTTTGCAAAATCCAACAACCCGTCAATGTCCCGGTGCGTGTAGCTCCTGATTAAAAGCTCGGCATACTCTTCATTATCCTCATTAAGCTCCTTCTCGTATATCTTGCAAGATTCTACGGTTTCTAGCTTATTTGAGCGGCTCTTGCGCAGTTTTATCTCTGACCCGCCTGTAGCTTTTTGAGTCACACCCGCCTTGGACAGCTCTACGTGCAAAACATTAACTTAATTGTATATCTTTTTTAAAGGCTCGATATGTGTAGAGTGGCACTACGGCTTACTTTTTTTGACTGTTTTCTGTTGTTTCTTTTGCGTTGTTGAAGATTTTGTGTTTTTGACATATTTCACTTTGTTTTCTTTGTTGGTATTGCGTTTAGCGGTTCCAGCCAGGCTTGTTTCTGCTTTGCGCTTACGGGTCCCAGTCGGCTCAGCCTGTTTCGTTTGACGCTTTCGGAGAACAGGTCCTGCCGTGCTCTTTTCCTTTCGAGGCATAATTGATACTTAATTCAAATGCAAGAAAACAGTTGCGTCAATAAATGCAAAAAGTGATTTTCAGAATACTGAACGAGGTTGGAAAGAAAGTACTGCAAAACGTCAGTAACCACATTTGTTTATTATAACAGCAATTTAATTGACGCAGAGTAACGGCGATCTTGGTATTCCTTGGCAAGCGAAAAAGCCATTCATTTGTGCGTTCTTCATTTTGCGCAGTTTATTCCCTAATTATGGCGTAGTCTTTTCAACCAAATTGTTTAATTTTAGGCATCTCTGACCAGAGCAAAATCGTATTTTAGAGATTGAGTTTCTAACGTCTAATGTCTAGTTCTTAAAACTTGTTTACTAGCCAAATACAGCATAATCCACAGGCAAAAATAACAAGACCAAATAAAAATTACCTGTTACCAAGAAACTTTAATGTTTGGTAAATGCACCAAAAAACCAACAATATTAAAAGCGGCTCGGCTCAACGAACCAATCCAATTTCTGCTTGCTATGCACGGCTCATCAAAAAGCCTAGGCGCTTTTTCCGCCTTATTGCCTCATTTGCTATTTACACACATAATGGCGGACGGAAAGTACACGCCGCTGCATGACATTAGCAGTAATGAGTCGAGCGACACTGACGAGCCCGGGCCTACCTACTCTACCCGGACACTGTCGACATTCAATAGTCCTGAGACTCGGGCTGTGCTAACACCACGGCGATTTCGCGGTAAAACCATTGAAGCGCATTCGAGTAGCACGGGCAAGCTCAGCACATTAGCTGACAGTGACATAACGACCAGCCGACGGCCCTCGCCACTGTCGCACGCCCGCAACCGCAGCAACAGCATGCCAATACGATTCAGTGACTATGAAGGCAGTAACTCGTGGGCAGGGCCCAATCTTGACAGTATAATGAACAGCGATCTGGGCATTGAAGAAGACATGCTGGATAATCCTACTATTGCTGGCGAGCGTAGACGGCGGAGCAGCATAAGTGGTCCAATGTCGACTCTGGGACGGCTGTTTGGCTCGCGTGCAGCTGGAAATGGCGGCGAGTACTATCCACTGGAGCCAATGGGCGGTGAAACAAGGCCAGGTCGATATCTGCGACAACCATCAGAGCCCATATGGAGCCGGCGCATGCTGGCGGTGCCAGCAATTATGTTTGCTGCAATGGGCCTAGTAGCTCTGGTGATATCTACACTGGCATGGGTACGCGAACGGCGGGATAATCCGAATGAACATATAGACGCGAAGCTGTTTCCGTGGGCAATCGATCCGTCGCAGCTGAGCAACGGCCAGTATGCGATGCGGCTGGTCCACACAAACGACTTGCATGCGCACTTGCTGCCATTTGATACTGCAACAGGCGCTGATTGCGATCCACAGTTGCAAAACTCTAGTGCGCACTGTGTGGGCGGTGTTGCATATATAAAGGCGGTGGTTGACCATTTGCGTGGCGGTACAAATGTGCACGATGCTGTGGTAGTAGACGCTGGCGATGCAGTGCAGGGCACTCCATTTGACTCGCTATTTGCTGGTAACGCATCGGTAGCTGTGATAAATGCGCTGCGCTATGACGCAGTGACCCTGGGGAACCATGAGTTTGACCGCGGGCTTGATCATCTAGCAAAGTACTTGGGCAAAATTCGAGCCTCAGCGCTGTGCGCAAACTTGGACTTTACTCGCTCGATACCTGCGCTACAGGCAGCAGTGCAGCCGTTTACGATTATTGAACGGCATCATCTGGGAATAATTGGGCTTTTGACGCCTGATACTGCCGTATCATCGAAACTGGGTGTGGGTGTTCAGATCACCGATCCTATAACTGCTGTCAACAGTGCCCGAGCGCGACTGGCAAAAATGGGCATTAATCGCATAGTTGTTTTGTCGCATTTGGGATTCGACGCCGATCAACAGCTGGCCATGCGCATAGATCCGGGTATTGGATTGATAATTGGCGGTCACACTCACACTTACCTGGGCAACAGCACAGATGAGACGCCAGGTGGCACGTACCCGACGTGGGTTGCCAATGCCGCTGGCTCGGATTGGCAGACTGCGGTGGTGCAGGCCAAGAGCTTTGGCCAGTACGTCGGGTACTTGGACCTGGTGTTCAACGACGATGGATCATTAGACAGCCGGCTGACACGCGGCACACCTGTTCCAGTGTCTGTTGTGCCGCAGATCAGCCCAGTTCACGGCATGGCGCCCAGCGCATTGATGCAATCCGTTATTCGGCCATTTGTCAAAGAAGCAAAGGAACTGGAGAGTCTGCGTATTGGTGAAGCAGAAGCCGAGTTTGCTGCACCTGAAAGCCAGCGGGACATGCACGAACTAGCGCTGGGCAACTTGGTATCAGATGCACTGGTATGGTTCAACCGTCGTGTACCAGTATCTATTTTAAACACTGGGGTGCTGCGTGGACATTTACCGCTTGGCACAATCACACGCGGAGATCTGCTGCAGGCTTTGCCTTTTGACGACGCACTGACTGTAGTCAACATTACTGGCTCTGAAATCCGGGCAATTATTGCTCGCACTAGCTCTGGAGAAGATGGTGTGCTGAGCTCTTTGCAGTATTCAGGGTTGCGCGTTGGAAATAACAGTGTCGAAATACGCACCCTGGTTGGCACATACGATGCCCGGCCATTTGCTGATGAAAAGTGGCAGGCACTGGATAATGGCCAATCCTACGAAATCCTGATGCCACAGTTTATTGCCGGTGGTGGCGACGGCATCGCTGGGCGGAAGCTAGAGTCCCGGGTCGTCACTGACAAACTTCGTGATCTGATTGACCTGTATATTGCGCACTTTTCGCCAGTTGCGCCAATCCTCGACCAGCGCAAATAATTAGAATTTCTCAATGTATCTTTTTCTATTACAGAACGCCTCGTGTGAGAAATATATTTACAGCAGGGAATAGTGCTGTCTAAAATGGAGGCGCTGTGATTTTTATTATTCGGGTAGAACAATTGCTCGTGCGCGCGGACGTTTTACTCGCGCTTTTGTGGCGGACGAGCCAAGTGCGCCATTGATTTCTGTTCCCCGTTTTAGTACATTGGAATTACATGACTGAGAAACGGAAAATGACCCTTTTTGTTAAAATGAGGCGTTGATATAAATTTCCAGAAACCTAGCAAGAAGAAATGAAGCATTTTGCAAACTTA
>JANBQV010000175.1:0-15296 GCA_027577495.1 Coemansia sp. RSA 720 | reverse complement strand
TGATACTGACTCAATTTCTTAATTTTGGTGATTAATGCAGATCACCAAACAAGAAATTAGAAGTTTAACCTCCTGCACAGATCAATGCAGACCACAATTAATGGTCCAGGTTGAGACATGAAAAGTTTGGTTTACTTCCACGTACCTGATGCGCGAGGGCAATTGCCACTTGTCTGGAGCGCCATATCATGTCTCGTGTCAAAATCTGCCACGACTGCTGCTTTCTCGTATGGTAATTGTGTGAACCATTCAAACAGTGTAGTATCCAAGAAGCTGCGCTTTACCCAGCTTCAGTAAACATTCTGTCAACTCATGTACAGCGTACAATATTGCCATTTGTGCCATGCAGATCTTGTACTGACGGCTTTCAGCAGCAAAAGAATGGGGAAAGCGGGCGCTGAAAAAGAGTTTCACATGCCAAAAAAACTGTGGCAGAGCGTGCGCTTGGATCAGGGATAAACAGCGTTTTCCCAAGCTGGCACAAGACGCGCTGGCAGCCACAGGCAAATTTGATACTGGCGCGTGAGCATCCACAGCAGTCAAAGCAACCGTATGTGCGGCAGTCGGCTATTGGTTGGACCGTCCACTTATGCATCGCTGGCAGACAATAATTCAGACAGGAAAAGCAGAAAGCAACGGAAATCATCTTTCAGGCCCAAAACTATGCGGCTGGTCTCCAGCCAATCTGCTGGAGCAGCGCCCATCTCCACGCCTAACACACTCCAGCCCACGCTTGCGCATTTTCCCTTGTTGAAACCCAATTTTTGCTTCCTCCACTCAGTCCTCCGCGGTTCTTCCTTTATTCACCCAACCGACCGATACTAATAGACCTTTTTCTTTTTCCCCGCCACCGCGGACAAGCGCCCTGCCTTCGTCTCAGAACTTTTCCGCCTTCCTTGATAGCGCCCCTCTCGCCACATTTGCATTCGAATTTCCTGCCATCTGCAGTAACTTCTTGCTCACCCTATTTTGCAAACAAAGCATATTTGTTGACCTTTATTCCTTGGGCTTCGTGTTATTTGACAACTAGCTTTTGTTTGTTTCTACTCAATATGAGCGCAGCTTCCGTAGCTGAGGCAGCAGCTGGCGCTGCCTCTGAATTTGCTGGCAACTTGGCGTCAGCTGGCGCGAGCGCCGTGCCTGCAAACACGCTTAGCCCCGATTATTGGCTGGGCGAGGCGTACAAGCTGGCAGGTTTTGACAAGTCGCAGTGGAGATGGGTCAACGGCGAGACTCCTCTGTCGACCTGGCGCGAGGTCGGCATCGGCATGGTCGTCTACCTGGGCATCATCTTTGGAATCCAATTCTTTATGCGGTCGCGCAAGCCGCTCAAGCTTACCCGGATGGCTCAGATCCACAACCTGGGTTTGACGCTTATATCGCTGGTGCTGCTTGTTCTGTATGTTGAAGAGCTTACGCCGATAATCTCAAAAGGCGGCTTGTTCCATGCTGTCTGCGCCGAGGAGGCATGGACGCAGCGTCTCGAAGTACTGTACTACCTCAACTACCTGACCAAGTGGATTGAATTCACCGACACTGTCTTCCTTGCGCTGAAGAAGAAGCCGCTGCAGTTTTTGCATGTTTACCACCACACTCTGACTATGGTGCTGTGCTTTACCCAGCTTAATGGCAGCACGTCTGTCTCGTGGGTTGTAATTACGCTCAACCTGTTTGTACATGTCGTCATGTACTTCTATTACTTCCTGGCTTCGTGCAGAATTTACCCGTGGTGGAAGAAGTATGTTACCACGCTGCAAATCACCCAGTTCATTATTGACCTCGGTTTTGTGTACTTTTGCACATACCAGCTCATTGCCTCGCGCTACTACAAGTTCCTTCCGCACTGCGGTACTTGCGCCGGAACCGAGGAGGCGGCGATCTTTGGTTGCGCGCTGCTGTCGTCTTACCTGCTGCTGTTCATCCAGTTCTTCCAGCGCACGTACAGCCAGAAGCAGGCTGCCAAGAGAAAGCTCAAGACGCAGTAATCGTATGTTTCTTTATTTATCGGATAGTTATTTAGTACCTTTCCATCTATTCATTTGATAACGTCGCTTGCTTAAAAAACACTGGTTTATTTCCGAACAGCACTATAAAACTCTAGAACAGTGAGTCTTCCTCACGCAGATACTCGCCGTTATCGGCCTGGTGGAACACGGCAATTCCTGTCGGATCCACCTTGCGCATATCAACGGTGGATCTGGCACTGACGCCGAACCCGAGCGGCACATCAGCCATATTATAGATCACTACGCCCTGGTGCTCGGGCATATCCTCAGTAACACGTCCAATATGTGCCTTGACCACGTGGTTACCGTACAAAAACGGCATCTCGCCATTAGGCTTCACCCACACCTTGTACTTTGCGTACTGAGCCAGGTACTGCAGCGATGTGATATGCAAGCGGAACTTTCCCGTTTTGGTAAACTTGCCAAAGCAAACGCCCAGCGAGACCAAGTTGTGACGGGCAATCGTCGTTGCTTTGCGCATAATATCCTCACTCACATAGTAGACCCGGTCCTTTTGTAACCGAAAACAATACGGCTCGTCGGGCCGGTCAATCAAGTGCACTATGTTGCGGCCGACATATTTTGTGAGTTTCTCAAACAACACCTTGGTCTCTTCGTCCGTAAGTGGCCGCATTGTTCGTCGCTGCAAATTTGTATATTTAAAGAAGTATATGAGAGCACGAGCAGCTAAAAGTTGCTAAGCAACCATCGCAAAGACGAACTGCCCGCAGAAAAAAATAGCTAAAAATTATACAAGGTGATTTGATTACAGTGATTCGATTTGGTCAGTGTCAAAGAAAGTCTGATCTGAAATGGCTGGCAAAACAAGTCCATCCTTTCTCATCATTTGGCACTAGCTATACTATTATTGTGAAAAATGGTGCGTACCTCAGATATCGATATGGTGTTGTTGGGCGGATGCGGTCAGGGAGCGTAGAGTGTGCAAATAGAATGGATTCGATTATGTTTGTCTCAATGGATACGACAGAAAAAGATACAGATTCGGCTGTGGCGATGGATGCATGTCGCACGGTTGAATCCAGCGTTGAGGGCAAAGCAGGGTATTGCATTCTCTTCTTAACGCCAGCTGAACAGCGAATTGTATAAAGTCGAGGAATGCGAGATTGAGCTTCTAATTGCGCATTCTCGTAGTTCTTTTGGCACCTGTCTTTCAACAGTCTCGTCCACAGTCGATACAGGCATAGCATAGTCTATTCTTGCCAACAGTAAACGCCGCAAGTTTGCACATTCCGTCTCTACACTCCCCTGAACGTCCAGTAACAGCGTGGCTATTTGCTTGATGCTGCAACACTAGCTAATGTATATTTATATTTGTATCTGTAGCCGACCCGTTTCTCGCACTCCCGTAAGAAGCGCGGACACGTGTCCGCCGGTCACGGCCGTATCGGCAAGCACCGCAAGCATCCCGGAGGTCGTGGTCTCGCTGGTGGTCAGCACCACCACCGCATCCACATGGATAAGTACCATCCGGGTTACTTCGGTAAGGTCGGTCAGCGTTACTTCCACAAGACCCAGAACAAGCTGTGGCGCCCGGTGGTGAACGTCAACAAGCTGTGGTCTCTGGTTGATACCGAGTCGCGCGCCAAGGTTGCCGAGAACAAGGAGCTTGCGCCGGTTGTCGATGTCCTCAAGCACGGCTACGCCAAGGTTCTTGGTAACGGCAGACTCCCGAGCAAGCCGTTCATTGTCAAGGCCCGCTACGTGTCCAGCCTCGCCGAGAAGAAGATCAAGGCCAGCGGTGGTGCCGTTGTTCTCTCTGCTTAAACTTGTCAAAATGAATATCTTTTGTTCTTGTCACAAACAACTTTTATACAGTGGAACTATTGCTGAAAAATTATATGCAGAACATATGTTTTAGCAATAAGAGGCGGCAGGGTGTCTGCGTAGATAAATGCAAAAGGTGGAGGCTATATTTGAAAGATACAAGCTGGCAGTTAAGTAAAGGTAACATAATATGGAATTCCTCCTGTAAGATTAGGATTGCGCTGTAGGCGACGACGGACGCGAGCCTACTTCTGACACTTGCTCCTGACCATTCTTTAGTGGTGTGGGCTGCATGTGGTCAGTCGAAGCACTAGTTGGCGGTGTCTGTGCATCCGGCTCTTCAGTGGCTGTTTTCTGGAGTACACTGGTGCTGTCATTGCTGTGCACGCTTGGAGATATTACCACAGGCGCCGGTACTGTAATTGCCGAAGCAGACATGGGCACTGCCGAAGTCTCTTGAGACCGGCTGCGCAGACGGTTCACTGCATCGCTTGCATCGATTGCTAGGTTGGACTGTGGACGTGCCGAGTCCTGCCAAACTGCAACATTTGCCGCGCTTGCCGCGCGGTTGCCGTTGATGTACGGCGCAGCTATAGGTGAGACATGGACATTGGACAGCGTGTGGCTAAGAGCAGTCGGGGAGTCCGGATGCTGGTGGATGCTGCCAGTGTTTCGCAAGAACGCCGGAGCCTCGGTCAGACTGGGGTCGATGTCAATAGCAAAGCCGTAGACACCAATGCGCGCATAGAACATAGACAGACGCAGGCGGATTGTCTCCATGTACAACTCCATGATCGAGCGCGTGGCAAATATACCCTGGTTCAGGTAGCGCACAAAGCCGTAAAACTCACAAACGGCCACCAATCTGTCGCGGCACATTGTGTCCAACTGGATCCACTCCGAATCGGGCTTGAAGCCCATGCGGAAGCGGTATGTGCATTGCTGGCACTCTCGTCCGCACGCCTGGCAGCCATGGGAGTTGAGAGCCACTGAGCCGCTGAGCCGCTCCCAGAGCATCGCGTGGCGATTTGCATTAGGTCGCTCGGATGCCTGCTGCAGGCGACGCATCTCTGCGGCAATCTGCGGCGTCATTTCCTCAATCTGAATGCGGTTCGACGCAATGGCATCCAACACGTTGCGCGACGAGATACGCGGGTGCGGACCAAAGCGCAGACACGGCTCAACGTCGCCAGTGACCACGCTCTTCATGTAGGTCATGCCCATGTAGTTGGCCTGGCGCTGAGACTGCGTCTGAATGGCAAATTCCTTAAACTCTGCCAGAAGCTGATCGTCTAAGCGAATTGGCCCATTACCCACAGGCGAAGACGGGTATGCCTTTGTCCCTGCTACCATAGCAGCGGCATGTGCGGCAAGACGAAGCCCGTCACCATGCATGCCTGAAGCAACGCCGCCGCTCGCCATACTGCCCTCGCGTCGCAGCGAAGCATTGTCGCCACCGGCCACATCGCTGAGATGCGAGCCGATGCTTCCACGGCGGCTAGAGACCATTGTACTCTTCAGCAGCAGATCGTCATACTCAGCGCTCATCTTTTCAATGCGCTCTTTGAGCTCTTGCGATTGCATGGTTTCGCCCGACAGCCGTGTTTCAAGATCGGCAATAACGTTGCGTAGATGACTGGATGTCTTCTCAGCATCGACACGCGCTTTCTTCTCAGCAGCAACCATTGTGTTAGCCTCAGTAAACAGCTTCTGCGTAAGGTCTTCAAGCTCAGCCTCAACCAACTCTCGCGAATGGGCAATTTCGGCTGTCATGTTGACCTGGTCCACAAACTTGTCGTTCATTGCTGACAGGTCGTTTTTGAGTCCGGCGATGATGTCACGCTGCTGGTCAATATTTCTGGCCTGCCCTGAGGCGCGCGTTTCCAAGTCAGAAATGTAGTCCATATGGCGCACCTTCTCGTGCGCAAGCTCGTTTATGCGCTGAGTAGCTATTTCGAGGTCTTCCAGCGCCCGTAGCCGATCGGTGTTCATATTGCTCAGCGTATCAGGCCGGCCGCCGCATATGCCGCAGGCCCCAGGGCTGGCAGCTAGTAGCACATGCCGGCACGCACACTTTGGGTCACACCCGTTGGGATCCCGGGCCTCTGACTGCTGATTGGCCGCGCCACCACCGCCACTGGCGTCTTTGGGCGACGATGCCCCAGAATCTACTGCTGACGCTGACTGAAGAACGTCGCTTATGGGGTCATCTGCGCGGGTGGCTGATGCTGCACTGGCTACATGTCGTGGGCTGCTCTCAAGAGGCAGCATGGGGCTGAGGCTCTTCAGCGACTGCGATGCGCTGCTTAGCTTGTCGTATAGCGCATCTAACCCCAGTACTGTAGGGCTCTCCATAGCCCCAGGGGCTGGCATGCGAGCGCTAGAATGGCTGCTGCCGTTTGTTTCTGGAGACGAAGCCGGCGTGCTGTTGGACAGCCGGCTGTTTGCCATCTTCCGTTCTGGGACTAGGCCGACTACGCTAGGTGTGTATAGAAGGAAGCCAGGCGTGGTCATCTATTTTGTGAGGATGCGAGCGGAAATAAGGCACCAAAAGTGTTTGAACAGAGGCGAGTATAGTATCCACGGTTCTGCCAGTCAGATGTATCAAACAAGGTGTTCGCTGTTGCTGCTGTAGACGAGTGCTACGTTGGACTGCCACTAACGCGAGTTTGCCAACAGTATTTACGGGCGGTTTCTGCTGCAAGAGGGTTCAATAGCAGTAGTAGGTGAAATAAAGTAGATAGCAAACACAGCTCCAGTAAATTCAAAGAGCAAAAAAGCTAGCAAAAAAAGCAAAGGAAAAAGACGCAGAATAGAACAACCCATGAGCATCAGTGAGCGGCTTTGAGTGTTCAGAGGAGAGCGGGCCAAATGCGTGGCACAAAGGTTTGGCTGCCCACGTGTCCGCTGCGGGAAAGCTGCAGCACAGCAATGACCAAAACTGGCGTTCCTCAGTGCAACTGTGCCCAAAAGTCAGTGCAACTCTCTAAATAGAAGCGCCACACGTTCGCGGTCTCAGTGCAGCCCTGCCCAGTAGATATGCTTCTGCGTCATCTCCGCAAACACTTCTTGTATTTGCAGGCCATGTGGTCTGCCTGGATAGCCGCGCTCGCCCATGTGAGAATATTAATTTATCGATGTGCATGCTTGGCCGCCGTTCTTTGCGCTTGCATGACCAGTACCGGCCCTATAGACCAGTCGGCAAAGTGCCATCTACCCACAGCTGAGCTACCCAGCTCTGGCTTGCTCACGTGTGTTGCCCCAAACGCTAATCTGCAGGTACACTTGCTGAAATTATGCACTGCAAAACTTTTTCTTCGATTTTTATTCACTTTTCGTCTTTATTTTAAATATACAGCTACACGTAAAAGTACAAAACATGGCACTTCCGAGCGCAGAAGAGACTGGCAACATGGCCGAGATGGAGATGCAGTGGGCAGTTAAAGCCATGAGCCACGCCGAAACCTACATGGGTCTTCTCAGAAAGGTTGGACCAAATAACTTCCGGCTGTGCCCGATCGAGGATGAGCTCTATGATGACTTTAAGGCAAACTTCCCCGATCTCAACATCAAGGTGCTTGACGAGAATGACTTTAAAACCGAGACGGCAAAGGCCAAGTGGCGCGAGTTTATGACACGGTACGAGCACAGAATCCACGACTACAACTTTGGTTCGCTGCTCCGTATCGACTGCACTGGCGACTACACCGAGGAAAATTCAATGTTTGCCATGCGGACGCAGTTCCTCTGCATAGAAATTGCTCGGAACAGAGATAATCTGAACAACAACCTCAGCGAAAACTGAGCAATTCACCTTTCTTTAGAACTAATAAAGACATATTTCATTGATTATCGCAGCCATGCAAGGCGCGGTTGATCTATGCCAACGGAAGCTAGGTTACCGATCGGCAATTGCGATAAATGCGCTGGCCTTTTAATGCATTTGTTCTCCGCATGAGCACATAAAGCAGCGTGAGTACATTTGCCGCACAGATGCACTTTTTGTCTCATCTCTGCCCTCGCTATATTTTCTCATACTTTTATCGGTCGGAAATGGAAAAGCGCACTTGCTGTAACCACCAGCTTCCCGAAGGCTACGTTCCTGAACATCACAAGGATGCCAATGCAGCATACGACCATTTTCTGATAACATCCGATACTCTGAGCCTTGATAAGGCATGCAATCTCGTCCGCAGTGACTCTGCTGGCGCTATTTCGACGTTTGAAGGGACAACTCGCAATACATTCAACGGCCAGCGGGTAATCAGGCTAGAGTATGACGCATATCAGCCCCTAGCAAAGACAGAATGGTACAAAATCGTGCAAGAGGCCCGGGCAAAGTACCACATTTTGGGCACTAGCATGCACCATCGAATTGGCAAAGTGGATGTTGGGCAGACCAGCGTCATCATTGCGGTTTCGTCAGCGCATAGAGCAGATGCTATAAGCGCGGTCCATTTCCTTATCGATAGCCTAAAGGTGCGCTTGCCGATATGGAAAAAGGAGTTGCTGGACGACGGTACCAACTCATGGAAACAGAACGAATCAATCGATTTGGATGCACACCAGCCTATTTCGCATTAGATGTTGTCATTTGGCAGGCCTTTGTTGACATTATAACATAAGAAACATATTTCAAACACTAGTTCAGTATGGGCGAGCAGTGGGCTTGACTACTGGATTATCGAGATCAGGCCCATTGTTCAGGGGAACTACTTGCGTTGGGTTTATCTGCGTGTGGCTCATGTAGTAGTGCTTCTTGATGTGCTCCATGTTGACCGTCTCCTTGATCCCAGGCAGCTGGTAGATCTCACGGGTCCACCGCAGAATGTTGGGATAGTCTGTGGCAATTTGCTTAATGTTGCACTTGAAGTGGCCATGATACACCGGATCGAAGCGAACAATAGTTGTGAATAGGCGCAGATCGGCTTCAGTCAGGCGGGAGCCGAGCAGGAACTCGTTGCTGGCAAGGATACCCTCAATGCGCTCAAGCGACTCAAATAGCGCCCGGCAGTTTTGCTCATATGCACTTTGCGCAGTGGCAAACCCAGACTTGTACACGCCGTTATTAACCGTGTCGTAGATCCAGCTGTTGATATCGTCAATCTGTTCTTTCAGCTCGTCTGGATAAAAGTTGACTCCGCGGTACTCTGGCTCGATTATTTCGTCAAACGCCGTGTTGAGCATACGGATAATTTCCGAGCTCTCGTTGCTGACAATCGTATTCTTCTTCTTATCCCACAGCACAGGGACCGTGAACCGCGCTGAGTACTCTGGCTCGGCCTTGAAATACACCTCACGGATATACTTGGCACCGTTGACATCATCTAGAGTCGCTCCAGGCACCTCGTCTGGCGACGCAAATTCCCATCCATTGGGACCAAGCAGGTAATGCACCACAGACACGCTGATGTGACTCTCCAGCCCCTTTAGCTTGCGCACAATAAGCGTGCGGTGCGCCCACGGGCACGCATAGCTGACGTAGAGATGATAGCGCCCAGCCTCAGCCGGGAACGGGGCATCAGGCCGTGCCTCGACAAAGCTGCGGAAGCTGGACACTTGGCGGTGAAACTGGCCGTCCTTGGAATGCCACTTTGTGATGCCACCAGACGCAGATGTTGACATGATTCGAAGGAAACTAGGTTTGTTAGAGTAGTTATTTGCAAAGCGAAAAGCAATAGGTGAGTAGCGTCCAAGCGCGCGTCTGAAGAGCATTTTATACAAAATGCTGAGGAATAGGGGAGAGGGTTAAACGAGCAATTTGTCAGAAAATTGGTCAGACACTTTTCGGAGAAGGGTTTGTATTTCAAATATAAGCTTTTTCAATGTAGGATTTAGTCACCACACATCTGCTATCAAAAACTACGATGATAACGGAATACAAAGCTGTTGCTCCAAATGCAGTAAAGCTGAGCCAATGTCGGTAAAGTCGTACTCGCCACCAGCGCTACCCATCTGTGCCTGCTCAAAGCGCAGGCGCACGCCTTGGCATACACGCACAAATAACACGCGGACTTCTCGACGGCTGTACTCATGAACAATGCCTAGCAGAATCTCCAGCGCACTGCCGTCAATATCAGACATACCAACAAGATCAAATACCACCGCACGAGTGGGATTCATGCGCGGTGCCTCGGAAGGATGTGTGCGCATATCACCATACATTTCCATCCGATTGAGCCGCGCGTGCAGCTGTCCGGCGTTGGCAAAGTATAGCGGCTCCTCGATACGCACAACTAGCACACCGTCGATATGCTGAGCCTGCGTGTCAGCACTCAAGCTGCCACTGCTGCTATTGCCTCTGCTCTGCGGCCCACTCTCGTCCTGACTGTCGTTGGAGCTAGAACTGCCAAACGATAGTCGACGCAGCGTACCATGCGATGCTGGAGGCGCACCGTCAATCGGATAAAAGTCATTATCGTTTTCGGTAGACCGGCCAAGCAGCTTAATGCGCGGCATGTTTGACCTCTTGATAACCATTACTAGCGAGATTATAACCGCTAGCAGAATGCCAGTCTCCACCGAGGCTGCCACGCTGCAGAAGCAGATAAACAACAGAAGGAACAGGTCAGACCACGCCTGAACTTTGAACAAGAACGCAACTGCGCCTGGTGTCGCCGACAGCAGTGAAATTACCGCATCGGATATAATTGCAGCCAACACTCCGCGTGGAAGATGGTACAGGTACGGCAGCAAACCAAGGAGCGAAGCAACCACCAGACTTGCAGTGACTACTCCAGAAAGCTGGCTCTTGGCCTGCGCTCGGTCGTTGAGCTTGCTGCGCGACAGCGACCCAAATGCCGGGTATGCTCCAAAAGCAGAGCCCACTGCGTTGGACACACCCAGCGCAACCAGCTCGCGGTTTGATGACACTGCATAGTGGTTTCGACTAGCGTACTCGCGAGCAACAATCACCGATTCAACCACACCGATCATAGTTATCGTAATCGCCGAGGACACAATGTCTTTGGTATCCGCATATGTTGGAACACGCGGCAGGCGAAAGTGTGGCAAGTCGCCGTCTACCTTTCCAAATATAACCACACCATGTTCTTCGCCAAGCTTAGCCACCCACGATATAGCCGTAGTGAGAACAATCACCACCAGCGTATCTGGAATCTGTTGCAGCCATGTCGTCGCCTTGAACCGGCTTTTGACCGCTCGCAGCAGCCGCAGAAACAGCAGCGCACCCAGCGACACAATCGCAGTCATGGCATGCGTCTGGTCAAGGTGCGAAAGCATAAACTTGAAATCGTTCCAGGGCGTCGAGTGAACAGAGCTTGCCGCAGCAATACCCAGCATAATGCGCGACTGACCAATTATAATAACAATGGCCGTACCGCTGATGAACCCGCGTAGAGATGACTCGGAGATCATAGAGTCCAAAAATCCCAGCCTGAACATGCCCAGCGCAAACGTAAACAGCCCCGAAAGCAGTGCAACTGCACTGGCCACCGCGGTAGAAAAGTGCTCTACCGTATCAGCTGGCGGCATGCCAGGGCTGTATGCCCCATACAGATGCTTCAGCTGCCCCTTGACAAGCGTTCCGGTAAGCACTGAAATTAGGGCCTCTGGGCCCATCGACAGATGCCGGGAAGTGCCTAACATTCCATAGACCAGCGCCGGAACCAGTGCTGTGTACAGGCCATACGCTGGCGGCAGACGCGTAAGCGAGCTGTACGACAGTGCCTGGGGAATCAGTAAGCAGGCAACCATAAACCCTGCCTTCACATCGACCACCAAGTTGCTGGTCTGGTAGTTTGGCAACCAGCCAGTAATTGGCACATAATAGCGAGCGCGCTGCACCCACCACTTGCGGTCGAAATTGGATACACGACCCAGCGCTGTTGACCCACGCTGCCCTCGACGACGACCTGACTGATATCCACCACGCCGACGCGGCGTCGGAGTTTGGCTAGGAGCTGGCAGCAGATGTTCGGGTGTGCTGGGCGAGGATGAGCGTTCAGCCAGGAGCGGCGTACCTTCGCTGCTGTTGTGCATAGTTGTATTTGTCCGTCCACGGTCGCTGCTTCCAGCCCGCTCTACTTGAACAAGTGCATTGAAACAAAATAAACTCGTGTTTAGGCATTTAAAATAAAGCAATTGGTATATTTGTCGGAAAATATCCCTGACGTTTACCTGATATGCTGCTACTCGCACTGTTTTCTCGACGTGGCATAACAGACTAGTAAAGTGAGATCTATAGAGGTGGAAAATACATACAAAAGCTCACAAGAAAAAGTAAAGCTCAGAAAGACACGATCTTGATGCGCCCGCTGGCACTAATTGACATTCCAAAGTGGCTTTTCCCGATCCTAATTCGCATAGTGCATAAATGTGCAAGACTTTACTCCAACTTTTTGGGAAGCTCCTTTTGGCGGAACGACTGGATAATGTCGCCTTGCCGCAGGTCCTCAAATCCGTCAAACGCAATGCCAAACTCTTGACCCTTGCTTGCCTCGAAAATGTCGGACTTTACGTTCTTGAACGAGCTGATGTCGCCAGTATACAAAACCTTGTCATTGCGCAGTACACTTGTCTTGGCAGATTTGGTTAGTTGCCCTGACGTCACTCGACTTCCTGCAATGCTGGCAGTCTTGTTGCCCTTGAGAGTAATGTCAAAGACCTGTTGAACCACCGCCTCGCCCTGCAACTCATCGACAAATACCGAGGGCAGCCGATCAAGCATCAGCTGCTCCACATCCTCAAGCAGCTTGTAGATGATCCGCGACGACATTATTTGGACTTTCTGGCGCTTTGCCACGTTCTGTGTCTTCTTGTCCGCCTTGACGTTGAACGCAATAATCACGCATTGCTCGCTCGAGCTCGCTACTGCCACGTCCGACTCGCTTACTGGACCAACGCCGGAGTTAAGCACAACAGGTTTGATCTTTTTGTTAGGAAGCCGTCCAAGCGCAGCCTCGACCGCCTCAACAGTGCCTGACACATCGCCTTTAACAATAATCGGAAGCAGCAACGCGGGCTTGTTCGCTTCGGGGTTGTCGTCACCTTCTTCGTTGTTGTCCGTCTTTTGCAGCGGGTCAGGATATGAAGAGCGAATTCCCTGGTAGTACTCCCGCACCGCCCGAGCATGTGCCTTCTCTTCAGCGCGTTCTATGTTTTCACGCGCATGAGTTTCGCGCCGCTTCTCATTCATGGAGCTAATCGCCGCCAACTGTTTCTTGTTCTTGCGCTTTTCAACGCGATGGTTAACAACGCTCTTTGCCTGCGCTTCCGACTCTGCTTGAAGTGCCATATCGCCGGCATGTGGAATCTCTTTCCACCCTGTCACTCTGGCAGCACCAGCTGGCCCAACCGAGCTGACCGAGTTACCACGATCATCAGTCATGTTCCGAACCTTGCACCAAGCAGTTCCTGCGACTATAATGTCACCGATATTGAGCGTTCCGCGCTTGACTAGCACCGAAGCAATATTGCCATGGCCCTTTTCGACCTGCGACTCGATAACTGTTGCGTGGACTGGAATGTCTACCTCTGCGCGCAGATCAAGAACCTCGGCCAGTGTTACAATATTCTCAGAAAGCTCATCGACTCCCGTGCCTTTCAGCGCAGAAATCTCAACTGCTTGAATGTCACCGCCTAAATCTTCGGTTTGGATTCCGTATTGCAGCAACTCCTCCTTAATCTGTGACGGATCCACGCCTGCCTTGTCACACTTGTTGATAGCCACAATAATCGGCACATCGGCATCTAGCGCATGTTGAATGGCCTCTTTGGTTTGAGGCATCACACCGTCATCGGCAGCTACAACTAATACAACAATATCGGTGGCATTTGCTCCACGCGCGCGCATTGCGCTGAATGCCGCGTGCCCTGGTGTGTCCAAAAACGTAATGTTCTGCCCGCCGTCCAGCTGCACCGAAAACGCACCAATGTGCTGTGTGATTCCGCCAGCTTCGCTAGCAGTAATGCTGGAGCTACGCAGCGTATCAAGCAGCGTTGTCTTTCCGTGATCCACATGGCCCATAATAGTGACGACCGGCGGACGAAGCGGATGCATTGACATGTCATCCGGAGTGATACGCGGATAGATTTCGGGACCCTTCTCTTCAGGGATCACGGGCACAACGCCGTACTCTAGCGCAATATCGGCGGCCTCCTCGTTAGAAAGCAGATAATCGCTCGCCAGCTTGTCCATTTCCATCCCCGACATTTTTCGCAAAAGATGGTCGTTCGGTACACCCAACAGTTTGGCCAAGCTGTCTACGGTAATAGTAAGCGGTATAGTCACTTCTTTGCCTCTCCTGGGGAACCTGTACCGCCTCCGCGACCGTTTCTTCCGATCTCCGTCAAAGTTTGCCCTTTTATCTCCACTCCGGCCAGCGCGCTTGGGCGCATCGCCGCGACCCTTCCTTGGCGCATCTCGCTTCGGTGCATCCCTCTTTGGCGCACCTCTTCGCACTTCTTCCTTGAATTTACCTGGCGTCTTTTGCATCGGGTGTTGGGTGTGCTTCTGTGCTGTGCCATCGTCATCTTCTGCCTCTCTGACAATGTTTCTGCTCTTTGGATTCTGACTCTTCTCCCGCGCCTGTCGCAGAATCTCAATGGGGCTCAATGGAGCGCTATTTGACGGCTCGACAAACTTTGTACTTTTACCGGATTTGGCAGATGCCCGTGCGCGTGCCATATCTAAAGCTGTCGCTGCGTTCATTGCCCTTGGGGTTATGGGTGCAGGCGTCGGTTTTGTTACCGGCTCACTCTTCACTGTGTAATCGGGCACCTTTGCCACCGTAGGCACCTGATCAACCTTCGTAGGCACGGGCTCGACCTTCATGGGCGGAGCAAAGGACTCTTTTGGAATAAGCTTTGGAGCCCATCTAGCGGACGGTAGCTCTGTTGATGCTGCGCCGCCTTTATTTCTGAAAAAGAACCCTGCACCGCCGCCTGAAGCAGGCCTTGGACTGGCAGACACCGGCACCGGCTGTGGTTTATCTGCGGCTTGTGTACCTACGCTACCAGAGACACTACTCGAGCGCTTGTTGGAGTTTGCCGCCGGAACTTCTATCTCAAAGAACGGCTTGAAAGTCGGAAGCGCATGTGCTTTGGGCGTCGACCTCAGGTTGTTTCTAGCAAACCCGCCTGCGTAGGGCTGGCTGTTCACGCCTTTTTGCGGAGTCGTCGCACCTCGAGTTGCCTTTTTCCACCAGTCTGACGTATCCCTTCTCTGCAGTGCTTTATTAAGAAGAACCTGCTGTGGAGTCGGCTTTGGTGCCGAGTACAGCCGGCGTGAGCACAGATCGCTGGTGTAGGCTCGTGGCGTAGCCTTGACACCCATGTATCTCGAAGCTACGTACATTTCTCAATGTAAGTTGAGTGAGATAAACAAATGAATCCAAATGTACAAGAATTAGTGCTTCCAGCGCAAGCATAGTTGAAAACTCCAGTGCTTGTGGAAAAATTGGATGTATTATCTAAGAACTTGTGAAACTAATTTAGATTTAATCCAGTGATTGTGATTGTGATTATTATGCATATCCTTTGGAG
>JANBQV010000174.1:0-15320 GCA_027577495.1 Coemansia sp. RSA 720 | reverse complement strand
TGTCGGATTGTGTACAGCAGACAATGGCGTTGTGCTCGGTCGACTGTTGTTTACGCCAAAATAATAGCTGATAGACCGAGAACAAGTTTATCGAAGCTTATTTTGCCAATTCAGCACTAATTGATCCAGTAACTCGCGGTAACAACAGTCAAGCCAACACTATTCACCACAGGGACGGTTCAAATACGCTTGCGAGCTGAACCAATACAGTTTTATAAAACAGCATTTACAAAAAATAAACCCAAATATTTTCATTTCTAAAACGAGATGAACTGGATATGGAAATTTGGAAATGTGGATTTAAAAGTGGCATGGTGCTGTGAGACGGATCGAGACATTTGGCCACCAATGACCGAATATGTAATATAATATTTAGCCATCCGCAGCAACTACGACTGTGAAGGCTGGCTTCGGACTTAGTCACAAGCGGCGCTTCACAGAGCTCGACAACAGACTCAGCCGCATATAGCCTATTTAAACAGACATTTAGCAGTTTTAGCATTGTCGGAATCCCCCACGTGCAATTTCGGCGAACAAAATTGGTGAACGACAAGCCGCCTTGACAGTCCTAAATAGGAAGCACGCTTGTTGCTCAAGCAATACACCCCACGGGGAAGAAGCTCGGTGTTTTCGCTAATGCGTCGCATGCGACCAATATAATTTTACATTATATTCCCGTTTTGGAACAAATACAAAAAATATTAGCTGGTTGGCATTGCGGCCGAGGATATTTCGCGGATATAGTTGTTCAAAACGGCGCGAAAGTAGTCGTTCTCTATGGGAGTCGACACCTTGGGATCGATGCGGAACAGCGGGTTCTTCATAACATATTCGACATAGATGTTGCGGTATATCATCTCCAAAACTGGCTGCATCGACGTTGTGCCCACATCGGTATTCAAAATAAACTTTACACCTGTCGGGGCCTCGTAGTAATGCAAGCGGTACGTGTTGGTGGCAAAGGACGTAAATCCGCCCGGGTTGCCACCTTGCGAGCTGTCTTTGCTGTTTAGCTTGTTGATGATATTGCGTGTGGAATAAACAACGCCATAGACCAGCTTGGCTTCCTCTTCCATGGCCACGTTTCGCAGTGATTCGGCAGATACCCGGTGTGTGGTCGATGAAGAAGTCGTAGGCCACACGAGCGGCCGTTGGCCATCAAGCGAGGAGCGAGACGAGGAGCTGTCGCCAGTGAGCACCTGATTTCCTCGAACCAGGTCTTTTGAGCCACGACCGGCTTCAGCCTCAACGGCAAGCGGTGAATTCGTGCGATTCCACTCTGTATAAAAGATGCATTCGCAATGACGGTCAAAAATATATAAATTGTTTATAACAACCATGATTTGAATAAATACAATTTTAAAAAGACAAATAGAAAAGGAACAGGCATAATGCGCAAAAATCAGCGGCTAAAAGTCTGATACCCGCCCCTTGCGCTCCCAGTCGCCAAAGCGTGTTGGCTCAGGCCCGCGGGGTCCATTGACCTCGCCGGTCTTTGGGTTGGTGTTGTTTGCAAACGGCTTGAGCGAGTCGTTTTCGTCCTTTACTGCGTCATAAAACTTTTCTACCTCTTCTGCAGAAAGTCCTGGCGGTGGTGTATTCTCCTGCTCTACTCGTTTGATCATATCTGAGATCCGTTTTTGCTCCTTCGAGTCCCCAAGTGGCATAGGTCCAGGTGCATCGGCAAACGGCGACTTTCCGGAGTTGTCTGGGCGCAAGAGGCCTGTACTCGACGTGAAATATCTGGTTGGGCTCCAGCGCAGTACAGCACGAAAGTTGCTGCTAATAAAACGCGTCAGCATTATGAAATGAATCTGAATTTGATAAAATTATTGAAGAGAAGAAAAAGAAGGAAAGCTATTGGCTGAGGGAATTTTGAGCATGTGAGCTTGGACGCGCTTCATTTTTCTCACTTTTTTCAACATGGATTTTTCCACTTTAATCTTTTTTTGTTCTTAAAAATAACCCTTCTCTAATCAAAACCCTTCAATTCAAAACGCCAGGTACGCCAAACGCAAGCGTTCAAACAACACTTTTTGTTGTGCGAAAACAGCTTGGACTAACAAGCAACGTTCTTTTTGTCGTAGAATATATAAATGAGCTATAACCGGGCACATCCCGATTCACAGCATTCGTCAGGAGGCGGAGGCCGGGATTGGGAGCACTACCGCGACCGTCCGCCCAGTCGAAGCGCACACGGAGGCAACGAAAGCGGAGTGGTACGCGACCGGAGACGGGCAATGTCTAACGACCGCGATGCACGCAATTTGCCGCCCACAAATAGTAGCGATATGCGTAGCCACAGCCGCTCACATCACAGCCGGTGGCCATACGACGTGCGGAATCGAGGCGGTACAGTTTCAGGAGCCTCTACCGAGGCAGAGCGGAGCCGAGACTGGGACCGCAGTAGCCGTCGGGGCCGTGAGCATTTGGGAATCGCGAGACACAGTAGCAACAACCGAGATGCAGCATACAGCGAAGGAGTTATGCCGCCATCGCTTTCATCGAGACACACAACGAGCTCGTTTGCGCGCAGCAGGGGGCCTATAGCGTTAAACACACCGCCTCAGTTTGGCCGGAGAGCTACACAGCCGGGCGAGTCGCTGGAGGAGGGTGAGCTGGAGTTGGAAGATCGCAACAGCTCGTCTCATCCACGAAGCACTAGTGGTCGAGCATATGCCATGCCGGCAGATCCAGGCGTGCACATACGGCGCAGCGACACGCATTCATCAATATTTCGTGGAGATAGGCGGTCACCGATGCCGTCGACATCGGTTCTGCCGCCAACCTTGCATTATGGAACACAGAGCCGAGACGGCCGCGTAATGGACAGAAAGTACTCATATTCGTCACACAAATCAGATTCGCGACACCAGAGCCGGGCTACAACGCCTTCTCCAAAGCGCCAGCATGCAAAATCAATCGAGATTGTGCGGACACCATCGCCAGTTCCTCTACCTGGTCGGTTGCCGCCGACCAACTCTACGTCTATTGTAAGCAGGGCTATAAAAGTAGAGCCAAAAGGCCTTGTTGCAGCGGGCACAATCAGTCGGGCTACGCAGCCCAAATCCGAGCCAGTTGGTGGATCACGAACACCGTCGCCTCGAGCTATAACTCCCGAGCCTATAGTGCCTAAACAGCATCTGCAGAGCCGTATCTCGGATATTGACCGCGAAATTGCTGAATGCGAGGAACGGCTGGTGCAAATTTCTGGGAACCGCATATATACTGAGCCAGGAGATTCAAGTACTATAGCCCAGCAGCCTACGCCAGGGTCGCCAAAAGCAACACCGAAGGATAGCATAAGCGACGATCGCGCCGTGCCAACATCGCCTCCAATCAAATTAATGGCTACAAGCACAGATAACTTGACAGTTCAGGGTAGCAAAGGCACTGTTGCTGGGGAGTTATTAGTTGCCAAGACGGAGTCCAAGATAACCGACATGACGGTATCGGTTGTGCCACAAGCCGAAACAGCAAAGGAGCCGGCTGGAATGGACGTGGACTCTGTTTTTGGCGGCAGCAGTGAATCAGAGAGCGAAAATACAGGTGAAAAGCGGGCGAACAAGTATAAGCTTATTGGGCTGGTGAACTCGATATACGCAGAGAACCAGAATCGAGCAGCAGAGGTGCAGGCGCGGCTGGCCGAGCCATTTCTGAGCGCATATCCAACGCTTATTCCTGGAATATACTCGTCACCAACGGAGTGGCCGTTTTGGGCAGAGAACGAAAAGACTCATGAGCAGATTAAACCCCGCCTGGTCAAGATCTTGGCCCGGGAAAAGGTGCAGGAGCAGAGCCATGCACGTCATCTGCAGGAAGAGTACAGCACGCTTTATGCAAAATGGCGCAAGCGAGTGGACAAGCTGGACCGACAGCGCGAGGCAAAGCAGCGAGGTGCTAGCGGCGGGCCTGCAGTGAGCAGCAACGCACAGACTGCGTTTGGTGCCATGTCTCATCGTCGACGGACTGCAGGTGCGCCAACTCTTATGACGACAGATGAGTTTGGATTCAGCCTTGGTCCGCTCTTTTCGGCCTCGGCCAACCCATCGCATCATATAGATGCGGGCGGGCGGCTGGACGACAGTTTGTTTACATCCGATGCGGTGAACTCTGAGGCAGAGTTGCAAGCGATTATTGAGCGGTTGCAGCACGATGATGCGCGCAATCCGGATCTGCGCAGTCAGCGCACAGCAGCGACGATTCCTGATATGGTGACAGATCCAAAGCAGCGGCAGATGCTGCGATTCAACAACAATAGTCATTTGGTGACCGATCCGTTAGTTTTCTATCATGTTCGGCAGCCAGAACCAGGGTCCAGCGAATATCAGCGCATTGCATACAGCAACAATGGCGATTCAAACCACTACTGGACGCAGAACGAGGTCAGTGCGTTTGTCACAGCATACTTGACGTATCCAAAGGAGTTTGGCAAGATTGCAGCGCATATTCCGCACAAGAGTATGAACGACTGTGTGTTGTTTTATTACCGCAACAAGAAGCAGCTGAAGCTCAAGGACCTGGAGGCAAAGAGTTTGAAGCGAGCGCGGCGTAGCCGGCAGGCCGGTACAAGTGGCGGTGGCAGCAGCGGGCGGCGGCGTAAAGACCGAGCGCGTGAGCGCAGGGAGCGCAAGGCTCGTGAGGAGCGCGAGCGTATGGCGATGGAAGCCGCAGCAGAGTGTGCACCAGCTGACCACAGTGCGTTTGGAGGCGTGGCTACACCCGCAGATGAGGGCATAGCGACGAATGCGCGAACTAGCGCAATGCCCAGCGAAGACGAGGGCGCTGTGAGTGCAACTGGATCGCTTCAGCTGTCAGCAGAGGCCAGTGATATTCTCGAGCGGCGATCAAAGAGCAGCGCGTTGCTGCGTAGCATTATTGCAGCGAATCGGCAGCGCAAGCGCGAGGCGGTTATGGAGGGCGCCAGTTTGCTTGGTCTTGACGACAATGTTGCAGGGATTGACGAGATTCCACCCATTGTGTCGCCAACTGCCGACGCAACGCCGCTTCCAGTTGATGAGGAAGACGAGGAGCTGGAAGAAGAGCTGGAGGATGGTGCGTCTTTGTCAACGTCGCTGCATAGCTTTGCCAAGGTTGCCTCACCCAGTAAGAGCCGACTGAGAGCCGACGAGCCATTCAGCGAGTCAGCAGCTTCATCGCTTCCACACAGCGTTCCGGTTTCAGCAGTCAGCACACGGACACGGCGTGACGTCACCGAAGAGGGCGCGATGGACAGCAACGGTGCCGATGACGAAGATATGGTTGAAAACACTAAAGTGCGGCGAGGTGCGGGCAGCGACGACGAGGAGGAGGGCGAGCTGGTGGAGGACACGCACTGGGAGCCTCGGCGGCGGTCTCGGCAACCGTCCGAGCTTAACGCATATGCGATGGGCGGCAGCATTGTGCGCACTCGGCGCACGCGAGAGATCGAGCAGGCCAGTGCAGCGTACCAGTCGGACTCTAACTCTGACGACAACTACAGCTTGTACAGAAGCCGACGCGCACGCCGGCGGTCATCGGTTACATCGGCATTTGGTGAGGACGAGGAGGAGATTGTCGAGATCAGCGGCGTGGTTGCATCGTCTGATCGAAGCACGAGGCCGCGGATTGTGTCGCGGCGGAGTCAGTCGCGGTTTGGTGCGATGTTTACCGCGGTGCTGGATCCCAAAGACAATGAAGTTGCGTCAGTGGGCAATGACGGGGACGCAGACGGGGCATTGGCTATGCTGAGGCAGCGCTCGGTTACGCCGCTGAGTCCTGGGGTTTCGGCCGACTGGCAGGCAAAGAGCCACTTGGACAGCTCGCCCAAGGAGTCGGCGCAGGACCGGTATGTTGCCGACGAGCCGGACGGGCTACGCCGGCCACTAAGCTCGTACGAGACCCTGATGATGTGTCTCTCAGCGACCAATCCCCTATCGTCACCCGTTTCAGGGGCACCCAGCCACCCGCCGCACACGCCCGAAGTCTCTGGAAAAACACCGACACAGTTGCGTCGACAGCTGGAGGTGCAAGTTGATGAGGAGGCGGGCGAACAAGAGTCGGTGCTTGTGGGTGCGGCAGTGTGGCTGCGCGAGGACCGGCGGCGTGTGTTGCGTGGGTTTCATAAGCTGGGAGCCGATTTTGCCCAAGTTGCGTCGCTTATGCCGTCGAAAACTACGGCGCAGTGTCGGTACTTTTATTATCATTATAGGACGCCAGGGGGTGCGCTTATTAGTGAGAGTTTTGGGAGTGGATCGGCTGCGGTGCACAGTGTGGAGGGGAGGCAGCCGAGTGTGGATTCGCTGGTGTTGCCGCCATCCACTCACAACCAGACTGGTAATAATCAGGTTAGTCATAGCCAGACTGACAATAGCCAGACCGGTGCTTCTAGTCTTGCGCTGCCAGCTGCAGAGGCGAAACCGTGGCCGACGAGTCGATCGGTGTCTGAGCGAACAGGATCGGTACCGTTGCTGGAAAACACGGCTGGGCCAGGAGTCAAACGATCGCGATCAAAGTCGCCATATAGTTCGAGCGACGACGACGACGACGAGATGCCACTGGCAGCGCAGTTGGCCGAAGAGCTGGCAGCACAAGCAGCACTGGAGCGGAGCCATCCTTCGACACCTACTATGGCGGTCAGTGGGCAGACGCAACGGCGGGCGTCGGACATTATGCAAGTGCGGCCCGAGATGCTGAACCCGCGAGTAACACCGATTGCATCTCTGGTGCTGCCGCAAAAGCAGAACACGCCCATAAGCGAGATGCCATTGAGCGCAAGCTCTGTAAACATGAGCGGACCGTTGTCGTCGACCTCATCAGTGTCTGTGGCCGTGTCAGGCCGTACATCTCCGCATTCGCCCGGGCACAGCGCGGCGACTGCGAAGAAGAGCGGGTATTCGTCCTACTGGTCAGTGCACGAGCGGTCTGCGTTTATGCACTATGTGGTGCGGCTGGGCCAGAACTGGCAGAAACTGGCCGAAGCCATCGGATCCAAGACGGGCACGCAGGTGCGGAACTACTTTCGGGCCAACCGGGAAAAGCTCGGATTGGATTTGGTGGTGATCGAGTATGAGCGGAACAAGGCGGCGGGGACGGTGCCCGAAATGGTGCAGTTCCAGGCGGGGTCGATGGCAAAAGACGAGGTGAAAAAGGAGAAGCGGGGGCGGAAGCGCAAGACTGAGGTGGCCAAGAGTCCAGTGGCAGGATCAAGCGGATCAGGAATGGTGCCGAGCACGGCGCCGGCGAATGTAACAAACTTTCCGACGATGGGCGTGGACGGGGGGAGAGCGGTTGTGTATGCACGGCCGCCGAAAGATGCGGTGTTTGTGCGGCCGCAGGGGCCGGCGCAGGGCGTGCGGCCGCAACAGACGTGGGCACGGCCGCCGCCCCACAACATGGCGCTGCCTTCCCACAACATATCAGCGCACAGCCTGCCGCCTCAGAACATGGCGCATAACATGCCGTACCCAGGCCAGCATCGGTACTCGCTGCCTCCAGTATCTAACATAGAGGCCGAGCCCCGGATCGGCAGCGTAGCGCGCGACGAGTCCAACACGCCCATGTCGCAGCCCACGCCGCCGCCCGTCGACGGCCTGCCTCGCTTCTCTTCCTCTCCAGCACCTGCCCAGCCGTCCAGCGCATTGCACATTTCGAATCTGACAAACGGACCGCGGTTTGCCCAGCCCGATGAGCCACGAAAACCTAGTGTGTCGAAGATCAACGCGTTGCTTAATTCCGAGCCGTCTCAGTCGCCGGCAACGTCGTGGTTTGATGAGCCGACTCAAGAGGACGAGGCGACGGGGATAGCGGCGTTGGCGTTGGCGTCGATGGGAGCGCGTGCGGAGGCAAGGCACGCGTATCTGCCGCCCACAAACAGTGTGCATCGGCCGTCGGACCCTGTGCAGCCGGTGCACAATGCGCCGAGTGCGTTTTCTCCGGTTGTGTCGAGACCACAGTCTGTGGACCCTGCGTATGCATGCAGTCCACGTGCTCGAGTGATGTCACCGGCGCCGCACCAGGGTTCACTTCAGGGTCCAATTCAGCGGCAACGTAAGCCGTCGGCGCCGCCGCTGCCGCCCTCGGGGTCGTTTGTGCGGCCGTTTGTGGGGTACGCGGGGCAGATACGCCCGGTGTTTCCGCATGCGTCGTCGCCGCAGGTGCAAACTCCAGTGTATCAGGAAGAGTATAGGGGGTTTGATGCGCAACGGGCGTATTCTACGGGGCAGCAGGTGCCACGCCCTGCGTATTACTATCCAATGTCGCCGTCTCAGCAACAGCAACATCCGGCTCAACATCCGCAGCATCCACCACAGCAACAACATCCGCAGCATCCACCGCAGCAACATCCGCCGCAACATCCACCAACATATCCAGGATACCAGCCACCCCAAATGTAACTGACCAAAATAAATGTAGTTTTTTATTGTTTGCGAATACGATATATTTTTACAGTTACGAGTACCGGCGGATACGCAGAGGTGCGTCGAGGAGGGCGCCGTACATGGCCAGTTCACGATTTGGGGCAGGTTGGCTTGGCGTGGATACGGTGGATACAGGCGGGGGAGTGGCGGGGATGATGCGCGGAGGCAGGTCAGGGTCTGATTCATCGACAATAAACAGATCACGGTGGAGTGAACCAACAGACCGGATATGGTCAATCCTCGAGTCACGTCTTTCGCCCTTTGGTTCTAGTTCAACCGAACACGGCTCGACAGAACACGACAACCGATCCTCGCCCACCGCCATCTCGCCCATTCCCCTATTGATCCACTCTTTCACCTTTACCTGCTCCTCCCACACCGTGGGAACAAGACACATACGGTCTTGCACATCCCTTAGCCATCTTTCATCGCGGGTAAACGCCCGCACCACAAGGTTGAACGTACAATGCGAGTCGATCGGCGGCATATGGCCTGCGCGTTTGATCCACGCGATGGGACATTGAAGGAGCTTGGCCAAAGTGCGGCCGCAAATAGGCCGGATTACGCGGTCTTTTTCCCCATGGATAACGAGGAAACGAGTTGAGGGATTAAGAAGGCGGATTTGGCGGACTCGCTGTGTGCTGAAGCGGTGGCCCAGACATGCCATGAATTGGTGGATGTCGCCGGATACTTTGCGCTTCTCGGGGTCTTCGACTGGAATAGTTGGGGACGAGATGGGTGTACGAGACTGGGCTCGGCGCACAGGCTCGGTGCGTGAGTATTCGACGGGTCGCGGTCGTGCTGGCCCGGGGCTCGAGTGCTGACTCGAGTTGTGCACATCCAGCGTTTGTGTGCGCCTATTCAGCCAGTTCTTTTTCTCGTTGATTAAACTCGAGTCCACATCCAAATTGTCATCCACATCTAAAAACGACTCGCTCGACACATCACCCATCTCGGTCGCTCGCTGCCGACTCAACTGCCTCTGAATCTCCCGAAACAAAGATGTCATAACACTCCGGTTCGTCACCCCACTCGAAACTCCACAAGCTTTGTCCTCCCGCACAGCGTCGTGAAACTCGGCATTACTCCATTCGCGGGAAAACACCAAATCAATCAAATGCCGCGGATCATCGCCCAACGCCGCCATGCCGTTGAACGCAAACCGCACTTCTTTCACCGTCGGCATTGCCAGCGACGCACTATGCCATGTATCCACAAATATTACGGATGCAAAATGCAAGCGATCGGGCGTATCAAGCACACATAGTTCTTGGGCCACCATGCCGCCCAATGAGATGCCCACCATATGGATATCGTCGCGCCATCCAATGCGGTCGAGCACCATTCGAGCGTCGCGAGCCAGTTGCGATATACGGTACGGGCCTGGAGCCACTGTGGATTGGCCGCTGCCGCAGTTGTCGAATACGCAGATTGTGTAGTCGCCCAGCGACGCAAAGTACCGCGTCTGCAGCCGCCAATACATCGTGCAGCCCATCATCCCCATAATGAGAAACAAGCGGCGCGGTCCGGAGCCAAACACCTCGTAGTACACCAGCCGGTCTTCTTTCTTCTTCGGGCCCACGCCAAGACGTCGTCGCATCCTCGACACATCGACAAACCCACTTTCCTGCCGGTCCGACATTTCCATGTACCCATCGACCACCGAATTTACACTCTCCGTTTGGTCGTCCAAACTCAATGCCGGAGACACACTGTGTGAACAAAGTGTGCTTTGCGACCGGAACGGGGTCATGCGTTTGCCGGCTTGACCCAGTACAGTGAGCAGTGATTGCACGGGTGTTTTGCTTTGGCTGCGGGATGTTTGCGAGTCGGACGAGGATGCTTGCGTTATTGTGAACGATAGGGGCGAGGGCACAGGCGGTACAGGCGAAACTGGCGGTACAGGCGAAACTGGCGGTACAGGCGAAACTGGTGTCGAGGGTGGGCGCGATGTGTGGATACCCGCGGAGAGCGTTCGTCGCAAACCACGGGCCATCGACGATATGCGCTGCGGATATTTGTGCGTGCCACGAGCCTCGTCTGGCAATTGCTCTTTAGCCATTATTTTTCATACAGTAGCTGGAAATAAACGAAATGATTAAAACGCTTTGTGCAAGCGGAGTTCCAGAGCGCGGTCTCGCTCTCCAAAATGTTTGGCTTTTGCATTGGCAGAAGATTCCGATTGGATAGTGTTTCTATCTTGTGGCCTCGTCACGTGATGCGTGCCTATCTAAGCCTGATTCAATAAAATCCAAAAATCATTTCTTGTCTCTAAAATTTTTGTATTATGAAATCCGAGCACCCAATGCACGGCGACCCCGACACAATCAGCCGGCCGTTGCACCGGCGCGGCCTGTACGACGACCCGCGCCTCGAAGACAAGTTCCGACGTCGCGTCGAAATGTTCGCCGACCGTCCCCCGTCAAAATTCTCTCGTAAACTGCAAGCGGCAAACTACGCAATGATGTTTGGCGTCGGCATATACATGCTTTTGTACCTGGACTATGGACCGCGGAAGAACTGTTTCACGTCGTTGAGGGCGTGGTATTTTAACAAGGTGGATAAGTTGTGGACGTTGTCGAAAGATGAGGAGAAGGATTTGAGGGAGCAGGGACGGATAAAGTAGATTTATTTTGCTTGGATATGGATCTGCATAAACACAATCACATGGAAGGGTTTTCAGTCTTCATTTTGATTATTGTACAATAATTTATGCTTTTTGTATTTTAGCCGTGTTTCCAGGTTGAGGTGAATGCATTCCGCACCACACGACCGGAACGCTGACGACCAACGCTCTGACTCGGTATGGCCACATGCGTCTAACCGTGCTCTGGCTGACGTGCACCGTCTGGACGTTTCAAGTCTTGCCGAACCAAGCTCAGCGATATTCGATACAACTGAAGACGTTCAAATATCGCTCGGGATCCAGCGCTCACTCGGTAATGTGTGGACCCGGGGTGTGCAATGGGTGGGCTCGTTGTCTCTTGCCTGGCAAGACGAGTACTCGGTCGAAACGAGGGTTGACGCTCGCGGGCCAACGGAAACGCTAGGCGTTAGGCCACATAGCAATGCTTGGTCGGTCAACTCGACTACCCGAACGGTGCGGTCTGACGAGTATGCGGTGCGCCAGAGTAAAGCTTTAGAGTCTCATAACGTCAGCGATGGCGAGTGTCAGAAAAGGCGGGAGCGGCGGAAAAAGAAACGGCGAGAGCAGCGAATGGACAAATGTGGGTCGAGTGTGGATCGAAAGGCAGGGAAGCGGCGAGAGCGGCGAATAGATAAAGATGGGCTGAATGTGGATCATAAGGCGAATGGGAAGAAGCGGCAGGACCGACGAAAGCGAGGTGACAAAGAGGCAGTGGATTCTGAGCCAGACGAGAACAAACAGGGATGTTTGACAAAGCACCGATTGTCGAAACGGCCAAGCAAGCTGTTGGTACCAGCTCCTAATCTACATGTTTCCACTGACAACCCAAATGCGCTGCCTCAGCTTACACAGCACCAGCATATCGACTCATCTCACACACTGTCTGGCAGCACAACAGTTTCAGCTCAACATCCTCGCTCTCCGCCAACCCATCGCCGGACAAAAAGCATGCCAATTGCACACGCTTTGCACAAACTGCCTGCGTTTCGGCAAACTGCTTCAACCATGACATCGGCCACGCCGCTTACCGAGGAGCAGTACATGGTGCAGCTCGAGGACCAAGTCTCCGACATGTTTGTCGAATTAGGCTTGCGCTCTCCATACATGAGTTCGCAAACTCGGTGTTTGCCCACAGACACATCGTGTTTGTGTGAAGCGCCGCTGTGGTTTCTCAGCAATGAATACGAGTCGGCCAAAACATGCGAGCACGGGAAATACATAATTCTTATGGACGACGATTCGAGTTATTCAGAATAGCTATATTTCGAGCGCAGATATTTGCGATTCCGAGTCTCTGAGCAGCTGCGCGACGTTTGCATCTTTGTGATATGCGAGAATGAGCTCGCGGTCGGTGCGAATAGCTGATTTTTGGCATTTTTTGATCGTTCCCGATGTGTGTCGCACACGTAGTGCGCACGGCGTCTTTTTCGCACGTGTTATGAGCGCCAATGTTGCGGTCACCATTTTGATGTGGTCGCGTGGCACTTTGATAATGCCCAGTCGTGTGTGCGGGTTAAAATGCTTCACTACATGTGGCAATACACATTAATACACGCTATTTTGGTTTAATAGCATGGCATGTCATACGTACCTTGCATGCCAGCTAGTATGTGACCGGCACCAGAATCGCCAAAGTTTAGTTTGACGTTTTCGCGAACTAGTCGTAGAATGTCTTGGTTGGTCATCACAAGTGGTTGTGCTGTGTCGCTTGCGTGCGACGGCTCGAGCATAATCTCAAAGCACACGTATCTGTTCTTAAACCTGACCATAATTACACTATTTAATTTCTGGATTTATGCCACCTGTAATATCTGTTGGTTTTGCTTTCCAATCCAGCGTGCTGACATGTGTGGGCACACTCCACGTGACCAAATGACAACCATTATGCGCGTGTCTGATCACATTTTCCCCCAAACTCCCAAATGTAAAATCTGCACTACACGCGCCACGCAGCTGGAAAGAAAAAAACTACTTTTCTCTTCTCCTTTGTACATTATTAATCCTTTTCCCGTAACCTTTTGTTGGCTTGCAAGAATGGCACCGTATATTCCGCAAAACTACTTGCCAAACTTGAAAAAGTACAAGTACCAGGCTATCGACAAGTCGCTGATAAGCAAGTATGTGTTGGCGTCGTATTGGAACCACTTGGTGCAAATTTTTCCGCTGTGGATGGCCGCCAACATGGTGACGCTTTTGGGCTCGTTGCACATTATTGTGGCCATGGTGCTGAACCAAGTGTATGCTGCCAACTTATATGACGAGTGTCCGCGGTGGGTGTATTTTGCATATGCGGCGTGTGTGTGGATATACGGGTCGTTTGATGCGGTGGACGGGAAGCAGGCACGGCGGACGGGCACAGCGAGTCCGTTGGGCGAGTTGTTTGACCATGGATGCGACTCGCTGGTGGTGTCGCTCATTATGTTGCTGTATGCAACGGTGTGTCAGCTGGGCGAGACGTGGTGGACAGTTGCGCTGGTGTTTTTTGCACTGACGAATTTCTACATGTCGACGATGGAGGAGTACCACACGCATATCTTGTTTTTGGGCTATTTCTCAGGCCCGGTGGAGGGCATTTTGTGCTTTACGCTGGCAGCACTGGCATCAGGCGTGTGGGGGCCAGGATTCTGGGCCACAGATTTGATGCAGCTGCTGCCGTTGCCTGCGTCGGTGTTGGCGCAGCTGCCGGTGCTGACAATGGCGCAGTCGGTGGTTGTCGGCATGGGCGTAGCTCTTGTGCCGACTGTGTACACGAGCTTTTCAAACATTGCACGGACACGTCGCGAGCAGCAACTGAACGTAGCGTCTGCGTTTGCTGACTCTGTGCCATTTGCTGCATCTATTGGTAGCGTAATCGTGTGGCTGTGGGAGTCGCCCCAAGTGCTGAGCAACCACCTCGTTCTGTTCTTGTCATTTGTCGGCTTTGCGTTCTCGTACATTGTCGGCCGGGTTATTGTTGCTCACGTAACTGGTGCGCCGTTCCCCAAGCTTAATCGTATGCATATTCCGGTGTTCTTGGGTACATTCAATGCGTTGGCCCCGCGGCTGGGACTGACAAAGATCTTTGCTGGATCCAACGAGGTTGTGCTTATTTGGATGTGCCTGGTGTACACGGGTGCCCAATATGCGCATTTTGCGCTGGAGGTTATTGACACTATTTGCTCGTACCTGGATATTAATTGTCTTACCATCAAGCACAAGAAGACTAACTGATTTGCTCGTATTATTCTCTAATAAACTTTTGGCGTTTTTTGTTGTGGAATCACCGAGTGGGCTGCAGCTATTGTCACTCAGCTTGTGGATTATCTTTATAATCACTATAGCGATTATCAGCACATGTCTGATATCATGGTGGGCGCATTTCCCCTTGCCAATATTTTCCTTATGCTACCTCTGGCGTATAAAAGCACGGTTTTAGCAGACTAGTTTCATTTCTTTTATTAACCAAAACATCTACTATATCTTTAAAGTTTTACACAGCCTGTTTAGGACTCCCACATAGGTAAGCGTTTATATGCATATTTTTGTTTTACACAATAGTTTAAAATTAATTTTGTATTTTATTAGCAATTTAATATTGAACTTTTATGTAGAATCACACGGTAGCAGCGATGGATTGAGTTGACCGTCGCAACCAGCTCTGTCGTGAGTTGAAAGGCTATGGAGGCACAATTCAATCACAGACATTGTTGTCCGAGCTGAAGCTGGAAAGCGAATATGATGCTTTCCAGCACCGTTTCCGCGGCGTCTTCGCGGCAATGGCATTCCGCGCTATTACATACATTTGGAGGACCGCCAGCCAGCCGGTTATCGCCGATGATGTACGCACCGCGATAGAGGTCAATCTGACAAGCGGCACAGCCCAAGATCATAGCGTGCGTGCACAGCTAAGATGTCTTGATTCGTACAATGCATTGGATTATGCCGGTATGAGAAACGAGCCCGTATTGGTCAAGTACTTCGAATGCATTATCCGCATGGCCCAATATGCCATTGCTAGCATTACGTATCAACCGGCCAATTGATTGAAGTTAAAAGTCCCGCTGCGACGTCATCTGCCCATGACATTTAGCGGTCGTGCATTGCGCGATGCCACACATGTTGGCAGAGGCCAAATCAGAGCCCAAAAGTAGAATATTTGATACTAATTTGGTCAGATGACAGGCTACGCTCAAAACGGAATGCCATTTCTACCAAAGTGGTTGTTTGTTCTTGCTATTGACTCATGGCGCTCACTTTCTGAGCACTGTTAGCTCGGGTAAAATATATTCACTGAT
>JANBQV010000173.1:0-15364 GCA_027577495.1 Coemansia sp. RSA 720 | reverse complement strand
CCCAATACATTAGCGCTACCGTGCTCATTCGTAACAGTTGGGCTGTCAATTGACATGGTAGATGGGTCAGGGACGTGAACCGACGGGTTGGTTTTGGTGGGCAGCCACCCGGCATGTCCAATGCTGTCGTCGTCGCCGCAGTCATAGTCGGGGTCGCACTCGCAGTTGCAGTCATAGTTGTTGTCATATTCATAGTCACGGCTGTAATCCGAACCAACCATCTGATGGGTTGGTGTTGGGTGATAATGATAAAAAAGTGAAATGGAAGCTAGCAGAGCGCCAGATGTGAAGAGAGGAAAGAGCAGGGACAATCTTGGCTCAGCTTCCTGTGCTGAAAACACAGGAACTGAGGAGGCCACAAGAAGCAAGCAAAAGACAAGGGCGTTCATTTTCAAAATTTAGGAGTTGCTATTCAAAGAAAAGTGGTTTTCCAACACGACCATGGCCACAGGCGCTGTTATATACTGCGCAGACCGCTGGGTTTGCAAGGGCTGTGGGCTTACGGTCCGCCCTTTTCCTTGTGCCCACACACTCTGCGGATGTGAGCCAAGCTGGCAGTTGCCCGGTTTGTGCTAAAAAAGAAAATATTGCAAGGACAAACGATTAAACTGCACATCATGATTATCCAGAGCGACATGTGTGCATAATTCCATTGCTCAGGCCTTGCTCTCTTTTCTTGTTCTGATAAATTATTACTGGACCACTTTGCTGCAGGCCACGCTGATCAGTATTGAATGCACCCTGGCACAATCGGCAGCTTCTCAGAATAGCGACTGGCGGTCCACCGCAAACCGCCAAAACTCCTAGCGTCGCTGAACACATTGCGTGGTATAAACATATTTGGGTCTGTATTCCATGTAACGTAGTATTGACTGCGCAGCTCTCGCTAGCGCAACTCGGTCCCCCAAGGGGTGGTTGCTGGCCTTTTTCCCAAACGCATGCACGTCCGGGCATTTTATGCCATCGGGAGGTGCGGAACCAGCTCCGCGTGCTATTTATTTCTCTCTTTTTCAACTAGGTAGAGTAAGCCAAAAAAAGAGTGACCATGCTGCTGCGGGCAGTGAAACCCGCAGTCGCTGACAGTGCTGACCCGGGTGTGAAGCGTGCGCGCTTTGTTGGCCAGAGCAAAGTCTGTCGGAAAGGAGGCCGCTACTTGCCACATAAAATTTATATATCAACAACGTCAGGCGTCGCCTTGCGGTTCTTTTCTCATTACTTTCTTTAAAATTAAAAACAACAACATTTTAAAATGTACAAGCTTACCTACTTCCTCGTAGTACTGACGCACGCGTACGCACTGACTGTCGCACATTATCTCTTTGCAGTATTCACCGACATTGTTTTGCACTTGGCAAACATGACATCGGCATCTGTACCCGCAGAAACTGCTATTGGTCTCCAGCAGCGGCTGGACGTGCAGACGGAAAAGTGCAAGGAGCTGGAGTACCTAATCGCGCAGCAAGAGAGCAAGATTGCCTCAATGTCGGAGAGCCACAGAGAGCTACAATGGTCCTTTGACTGCGATAGCGGGTATATTATCAAGTACATGCGCGCGCTTGCTTACAAGGAACGCAAGCTAAGGAAGCTCGATGAGAAGCTGCTTGCGGTAAATGATGACCGCGACAACAAGATTAAGGAAATTGCCTCTCTGAAATATAATGAAGAGCAGTATCAGGAGGAGATTGAAGACCTCCGGGCCGAACTTGGCTTGCGCGCCGAGTAGATCATAACATTTCTAGTTTTTTCGTTCCTTCATTTTCACAATTTATATTAGTAACAGTTTAAATATTAAAATAAAGTGTCTATCTCTCTTTGCATTCCGGGCAGAACGTTTATTTAAATAAACAGCCAGCCATTTTTGGGATTTGAATTACTCAGCTCTGATTTACTTTTCTTTAGCCATAATGCGTATTACGCTTGTTTATGGATTTAGTCTTATACTTTTAAGTCATCGGTTCACGCATAAATGTAAAATTATTATGTGTTTATTTGAACAGTGCACCGTGACTACTCTCAGCTTTTTTGCCCACCACTATTTTTATTAATCAAATTATGCCACATACAACTATTGTAGTAGTGTTTAGATTTAAATCTATAAAGTGTATATTTCTAACTTGTGTGTGCAAAGCAACGCATGCACTATTTGACTGATTATCAGTTTTGATTCTAATTGGTATCTGATTCTGTAATTTTTGACATCTCTGGTTGTCTATTTTGATGCAGCTGTTTTTGGCAACATGAATTGTCAAATTGTAGCAGTCATTTTTGTGAAAACCCCTTTCATATTTCTTCAACTATTTGTACATTCTTTTATACAATGCTCAACATCAACAGATTGCCACTCTCCGTTTTAGAGAGTATACTATTATATTCTGTTGATGGACGCTGTGACACGATAGATGACTGGATAAAGCTTATTCCTCTAGTTGGTGTCTGCCAAAAGTGGACCAGTATTCTGCGCCCAGTTGTTTTTAGTACCGCCTATATATATTCCAATTCATATCATCGCTATAGAAAATGGGAGACAAATATAGATTGTATTGCCATTCGGGGCTGTTATAATAATGTAAAAATAATGAATATTTGCATCGAATTGCCAGTTGACAACATGATTGTTTTAAGCAAACTGCAAACTACACTTCAGTTAAATACCATTAATTGGACAAGCATAACACAGCTTCATATACAGTTTAATCTCAATGTTTTTGGACATTCAGATGTTATCTCGGATAACTTGGACATACGTGTTGTTGATTTCGCTCGAAAGCTAATTTTAAAGATGCCAAATGTAATTGGTCTGCGCATCATACGGTATTATCAAGCCATTTATCTTCAGAAACTAGCAATGTTGCGGGTTAATGCTTATTCTGGGCAATTAAAACTACTTGAACTATGGCCAATACTAAACATTCCTGTAGCATATTTAGGTTCCAACTTGGTATACTTGACGCTGGGACTTGATGACAATATATTAATAAACCGTGTGTCAATTTGTGCAGAGCCTCTGTGTGAGCTTAGTTTATGTAATGTACCGGTGGACATTCCGTGGCACATATTCCATGATAATTCTGATCCAGGGAAAATAAACTTTAAAAGTCTACAAAAACTAACTATGTCATATAACTTTGGCCATGATATTTACAATCAATTCGCGAAATTGTCATATCCACCTAGTTATGCAATAGTGAGCAGCACCAATAAACCTACTCACTATACAGTTCCCGCAACCAATGATAACTACACATACACACTGTTATTCCCAAAGCTCAGAGTATTAACAATCGAAGTTTGTCCAAATTATGACCATAATCTAAATGCTAAATTTGGCCGTACGCTTGATATTTTAGAGTTATCAGGAACAAAGTGTCTTAAAATGGGTTACTATTCTGCAAAGTACACACAAGCTTGTTATTAAAATATTTTCAGATTCAAGCTTAACAACAACTGAAAGTACAAACATGCTAAATGAATTGCTTGATTTCACTGCACGCTTTCATTACAGGATATTGGACTTGGATTGTTTATCTTCCGAATTTCACCTATCGTCGATAGTTTGGGGTAATATAAATGAATTGGTTATTTTCGATGTTGATATTGCCTATATTTTAACCCTGTTATCACATACACCGCGTTTAGAGAGACTGACGATTCGTTATATCAAGCTTAATGACTACACAACAATAGATAAAATTGAGCAACTATTTCAACAATGTGCAAACTCTCCGCAATTTGCACCTGGTTTAAAAGCACTATATATTCGTAATTTTGACAGGGAATATAATGAAAATACTACTTTGGCGGTTACATACAATTTTATGACTCGGGCTAAATTATTATCTAAAGTATATGTCCAAGAAATTCTTGTGAGACGGGTGATGATGATCATTGATGCTCAAAAAGACTATTATCCACATTTTTCACAGATGCACGTTTTTATAAGTAAAATTGTTTAATTCAGATATATTAAATAATATTAGTATTGTTAAATTGCATGGACTGGTGTTGTGAAAATAACTGTTCTTGTGTAGGTGTGTAACCGCTAGCCAGAAGTCGAGTGGTGGGTTAGAAACCAAAACAGCACGAGAAAGATAAATAATACATTTAGCAAAGATAAACTACGAAATTAAAGAGTAAGCTAAGCAAACGTAGACAAAATGCCCATGACAATTTTAGTTTTAAACTGCAACCGCGTTTGCAACTCTGAAACATGTTTGAGCGGACCTTGTGTCTGCACAGACGCTTGGATTTGCTCAGCCCGACGTTTTCCAATTCCCTGCAGTTTCGTGATTTTCTTGACATCCGCCGAGTTTATCATTTGCAGTGCACTTGCAATGCTAATATCGTTGAACTGGTCCAGCTTTAGCGTGTCTTCACTTGACGTACGTGGCGGCTTGCTAGGCTTAATAATTTTAACGGGCTTGGCTGTAGACTCTACGCGTGGAATATTCTCTGAACCTGCTTGCTCTTGCTGCCGACGCCGCTCAACCAGACTGCGCACGCCCAACGACCCTGGAATACGTCCCACGCGCCTCGCCCCGTTCTTTGCCCCACGACCAATTGAGCCATCGTCAGAACTTGAATCCCCATCACTATACAACACAAAATCCGCATCCCTCCGGTCATCAGGCGTCGGTGGCGGCTCCCGTGCGGCGCTATGTAACCGCGCAGCCACTGCGCTCTTGGCCATCAACTTTCGCGTATGCAGAGCTGCGGGTTTGCGCTCGTTGAGCCGTTGCAGGTCAGAGTTAAAGTCGTCGCCGGCCACCACAAATGGATTGAGGTGGCCGCCAAAGCTGATTCGTCGGTCGTGCACCGATCCTTCGGTAACAGAGAGCTTTTTGCCGGCTGTTAAAGATGGTTTGTCCCCCAAAACTCGCCTCCGTTTTAGTGGCTTGGTAGCTGCAGGGACAGGCTGTGTGGGGACAGGCTTTGTAGGAACAAGCTTTGCAGGGACAAGCTTTGCAGGGACTGCAGGCACAGACTTTGCAACTACGGATGGCTTGTTTAGAGCCCGGCGCTTGGCCTTTTCCGCGCCCGGCGACTCTGCCAACCCATCCGCCATCCACAGCGGACCCACATCCTCATCCTCACTCTCCGCTTCTAATTTATCGCCCACGCGCACATTCGCCGCCCCATGCGACGCAATCGAGCTCCGCCGTTTCTCGCGCCTTATCCGCGCCCTCAATTTAGCAATATGCGACTCCAGCTTGTTAAGTTCGGGCGCATACCTCAGCGCCTCCTCATAATGCACAAGCGCACGCTCCATGTCGCCCCGTTGCTCCAGCTCACGCGCGTATTTGAGCCAGCCACGACTGGTTTTCAGTTTCGTCGCCGGCGTAAACAAGTCAAACACCATGCTTGCGTCCAGCTGCGTAGACGTGCTCAGTTGCTGCTCAATACGGAGTACGCGTTCCATGATTTCGTGGCTAGCCGACTCGGTGCGTTCTTCCATTTCGCCGAGTCGAGCTTTCACCACACGTTGCACGAGGTCGGCCGCATGGGGAGCGGCGCGACGAGCTATGGGCCGGGGGTTTGCACCAAGCACGCTTGGGTCAGAGTGCCGGCCGCGAGGAACTGCGTGCACGCGGGGCTGCACAACACCGCTGTCGCTGACTGTTGACGCCGCCGGCGACAAATCGCACTCACGCGACGGCTCGTCCGATCTCCGGCGCTTTACACCGTTCGCCACTGGCACAAGCACCGACCGCCCTTGCACTACACCTCCCCGGTGGTGCTGCAGCCGGTCGGCCACAGTCCACCTCTGCTCAACCACCTCATGCGCCACGGGCTTATTCACAACCTCCCGCGACTTTGTCGCAAAACTCAGCGTATTATGCGTATCCTGCGCAAACGCCAGCCCCGGCGACACATTTACAATCATCATGCCCAGGCTTTGCCCGCCCAGCGAGTCTTGCAAAATACGCGTCATTTTCGAGTCGCGGTACGGAATCCGCGTGGCGCCAGTGTTTAGAGCCTCGACGACTTGGCCCAGCACGAACAAACTGCGGTTAATTGCGCTGCTTTCGGCCATACGGGCTTTTCCGTTCTCTGTGCGTCGATTGTCTTCGCTTCCGGCCAAGTCGATCAAATGAAGTCGGCCGCTCCATACTTTGCCCGCACCCACGTCGTCCCGCCACTGCACATGCACGGTCAGAATGGCATGCGACCGCGACGACTGGTCGTTGAGTTTGGTGCTCGCCGTGCGCCGGTTCCCGCACGCTCGCTGGTACATTGCGTCAAACTGCTCAAACGACGTCACTTGCTTTTCCAAAAGCCCGGCCACAAAAATCCGCCTATTCGCGTCCTCCCGGATGGGCAGGCCTGTTCCCGAGTCGCGAGGCCGCAACAAGTCAAACACCGCCTCCTTATAGATCTCATAATAGCTCACACGAATGTCGTAGTCATAAGCGTCTCGCTGTTGGTGCATAAACACATGTTCCAGGGCTCGCGGGATAATCCCCGGCTCAGACTCTGTGCCCTGGATCGTATGTGTTTTGCCCGCGCCTGTAACGCCGTAGCAGAACACGGTGGCCGAGAGCCCGCTAAACACCGACTCGACCAACGGTCGTACGTCGTTCTTGTATATTACGTCTTGTCCCGTTTGCGGTCCGTAGCACGAGTCGAAATTAAACTTTATGTCTTTTGTCGAGTCGCGTGGATTGGTTACTCGCAACACTGTGTCGCTCTCAACTGCAACTGTTTCGTCGGGTGATTCGGTTTTGAGAAACGGCCGGACTCGGCACACTACTTTAATCTTGTGCCCGGCGTTTGTCATTTTAGTACTTTAGACTTGAAGTTAACGCGTCGACCTCCGTTTGCTCCGCCACCCTGGTGTAATTAGAAATAATAGTATTAATTCAAAGCGGGGAGAATAAGTATAAACAATTTTTTTGTTTACTCTTTTCCTCGACAATAGGATAATTACATTTGATTACAGTTGATTGTGATTAAATTGAGGTTTGAAGGATGAGCCATAGTTCCTGTGAACCAGGGCGAACCAGGGCGAACCAGAACCAGTGGAATGTGGGGTATCTCTTTTCCAATAAAATTTATAAACAACGCAGAGACAAAACGCAATAACCTGGTTAAACGAGCATGGCAAGCGCTGCCATTGCCACGCCAGCTGCCGACCACTGGCTCAACGCCAACGCGCCCGACTCATCGCTCTCCGACTCATCGCTCTCCGACTCGTCACTCACACTCGACTCATCCATCGACTCTGCGTTATGCGCCACCCGCTCCACATTCCCATTCACCGCCACAACAATAGTCGGCCTCTCCACCTCCACATTTTCCAGCACGCCCACATCGCCCTCGCTATTTGTAGTCAGCAAATACGTCAGCTGCACATCATCGGCATTTGGAATGCTGGCGGCGGCTATAGTGGTTGCACCGATTTTCTGCGCATTACTAATAAACTGTTGCGCCCACTCGCTGTCGTATTCACGAGGCACACTTGATATGCCGAGGAGGTTGAGCAGGAAGCTGTGCTCGGCGGGCACTTCGGACTGAGCAATTTGCAATTGGGCGTCGAGTTTGGAGTGGAGAGTGGGCCATGCGTGGGACAAAACGTCGAGGTAGTCGTTCATGTTTGTTGGCGTGGCTACGGACAGCACAATGTCGCCAACAGCAACTCCAGCCAGTGCCCACAGCACACCCAAAGCACTTGTCTTCATTGAGGTTACTTTTGCCGTGAAATAACCTGTTGGACAATCGGGAAATTATCGAAATATGCCAGGGTAAGCTAGTACGAAAATAGATTATAAATGAAAATTGCTGAAGAGAACTAATCAGTCCACACCAAAACAAAAAGACGCAGTCTGCAAAAGAAAATTGAAAAACAGGAAACTGGTTTGCATTCTGGAAAAAGATCGCCCGGGACATCTACTGCTTACCACTCCAAAACAATGCCAAAACGCATTCTGAGTTAGTTTCCAGAACACGATTTTAACACTTTAAATAGAAACATGGTTTATTGAACCCTTTAAAAGCAAAAGCTACTGGCACTTTTTGTCCACAATCGACGCGCCATGCTCGTCATACTCTGCACGAGAAATCCACAGCTGATGAAACGTACCGAGAGAGGCCAAAATGGACCCGCCCAGCCAGGTGGTGACTTTGCGTTCCATGTCTGAGCTCGGCGAATGCAACTTGACGCGACTCCCCTGGCACATCTCTTGCAACGCCCCCGACAACCGATCCACAAATCCTGGAAACAACGTCGACCCGCCTGCCAGCACCACGCTGTTGAGCAAATGCGGCCGCAAGTCCATATCACTCGCCATCACGCTCTTGAGCACCATCTCATGCGCACCCAGCAACTGCGCATTGTCCAAATACGCAGGGCGCTTGATTATGTACTGGCTCGGATTAAACAAAATCTCGGGCACCGCAAAGCGCATGGGGCCGAGCGAGATGTTGAAGCCGTCGGGAAACTCGAACGGCTTTTGCGGCTTTGCCGAAGCAAAGTCCATTTGGAACGGGCGTTCGAGCACTTCGCACGATGCTTCTTTGAATTCGAGAACTGTGCGCATCCGCATGTCGTTCATGAATGACTCGGTCGATGGCCGGTTCCGCCGCACAATTTCGGGCTGTTTGAGGATCTCCACGGCAGCTTTACTCTGAATGTCAAACACCGGCGTCGGTTCGTACGCGTAATCCTCCCTGAGCCGGTCCAGTATCTGACGCGACACGAGCTCTCCGCCCACTTGCTGGTGCACAACTGACTTGCTCAAACAAAAGCCCTCGTACACCGCACATGCGCTCATCGTCTCGCCGCCCACATCAAGCACCAGCGCCGTATGCTTGCCTGTGCCAAACGCCGCCATCACAGGAGCCTTGCACACATAGAACGACGGGCAGTTGAACCGCTCAAATGCCAGCTCCACCAGCTTCGTGCGCTGCTCGCTTGTGTTCCACGCAGCCTCGCTCACCAACAGCGGATGCTCTTCGGGACGTACTCGAAGCCGAGTTTTGAATGCGTAATCCCAGATCTTCTCGTACATGTCCCAGTCGTTGACCAGCCCGTTTTCCAGCGGTCCAGAGACTTCCATGCCCGGGCGCCACGTTGAGGACTCGGTGTCGCCGATAAAGTACTGGCGTTGCTTTGTGCTTTTGCCGTTTGGCGACGTCATTTCGGTGTCTCCATTCGCGTCCTGAGGAGCAGACTTTGGCTCGTCGTGCTGTTCAGTCACTTCTCGCTCAATGTACCCGGCGTGCGACGGAAAGTAGCCTTTGGGCAAGTCCTCGCCGGCAAACCCTGCTCGCGTCCACGTGCTTCCCACGTCAAGCACCAGCGCATTGACCTCGTCGCCTCCGTACGTTGGCATGTTTGTTTTGAATTGAAGCGGATTATACTAAACACGAAACAAGAAAGAGACAAACGCGTTTGGTTCTTTTGACTCGGTTTGGCCGAGCCGGCTCGTTGAAATATTTTTCGAGCCGACTGCGATATTTAACAGATTTTTGGCTACTCTTTTTCCTTTCTTTAATTTACACATACATTTGTTTATTGTCAGAGTAGCAATGGGCTCGAAACGCAAGGCCGAGGAACAAAGCACCGTGTCGATCTCGATCGATAGCTCAAAGGCCAAGGTCCAGCCAGTGCTCGGTACTTATCCAAGTTTGCTGAAACCCTTTTGCAACCACACCGTACTAATTACAACTTCTTTTGTAGCAACGTTTGCGGCGGCTGTTCCTCCCGTGGCGTCAGAGTTTACATCGTACCGAGGCATGGGTGCTGAAAAGAGCAACGACTATATAGTCGCCAGCTCCACCGAGAAGATCGAGTTTGTCGGCCAGACGTTCGACGGCGCACGCCCACTCGTCACAGGCTGCCGGTACCTCGTCGGCGTGTACGACCCAAGCACCGATTCAGTAACGTTCCGTCCTGCGCCATACGTGCGTGTAACATCGGCAATCAAATCACTCAAAGACGCTCGTGGCGTGGCTGATCGCGACATATCGGCCCGTCTTATGCAAGCCCGGACTGAGCTGGGCGAGGCGTTTGGCAGCAAGAAAAGGCGTGCGCAGATTCGGGCTGAAGAACGCAATAAGATTGATATGGACGGGGTTAAGAGCGATATGGCCGTTATTGGTGCGTCGATCGAGCTGCGCGCGAGCAGCATGCCGTCGGCGCAGGCGCTCAAAGACGCTGAGAACGTCAACCGTCCGGTGCCTCGGTATAATCCCGATACAAGCGTGGCGGCTGAAATTTACGATATGGAAGATGTGTTGCCGCGTGCCGTGGCTGGCCACATCAACATTGCGTCACTTACCGCTAGCATGGACCCTGAAGTGTACAAATCCAAAGTCCCAACTCGGTCTCTGTTTGTCAAGAAGAAGCTCGAGCACCTCGTTTCCCAGCCAAAGCCCGATGCGTACAAAGTGCGCTGCGTTCTGTATCTCTCGTACTTGATGCGCCTGAACATGACGAGCAACAAGCAGCTGGCCAACCGCGAAGCATGCATAAAGTCCCTGTGCTGTGCCCCCGAAGTCATCGACGCGCTGTTCGACAAGTTTGCCGAGTGTGTTGCCGGCACCGTGAACCCTGATGGCTCGCCCATGTACAAAAAGACCCCGGCTACGGAGAACAAACTCGTGTGTTATATGTCGGTGCTTATGCTGTCGCTCAACAACTGGGTGTTGTATCCGGCCGAACTGGCCGGAGATTTGGGCATTCCAGGAAAGAAGGCTGAAAAGTTTTTGGCCAGCGTTGGATGCAAGCTCGAAGCGGTTACGGCGGCTGAAGTGGCCGCCCAGACGTTGAATAAGCGCACGGCGAGTCGGTCGGGCAAAAAGGCTGTGCTTCAGGGCCCCATAAAGTTCCCCAAGGCGTCGTTGCGCGGCAACTGAGTTTGCTGATCTAATTTTGGTTTGTTTTTAACAACGTGCCTATCAAAAGAGTAGTGTGACTGTTTCTGTCCTATTTATACTCCTTGTTTCTTTGTTAACACTTGTTCTTCCAAATGGTATGTTAAGAAGAAAAACGAATTTGTTCGATTTCCAGCAAAATTAGTGTGTTGAGCTCAAGTCTCAGCACGGCAAAAGGCAGCTTTTAGCAAAAGAACTAAAGCTGGTATAAACTATCCCATCTAATAAACACAAAATAAAGCAAACAAGTTTTTTCTTTGAAACTTATATTAGTTAATATCCCCTTTTCCTTTTAATTCATCAGTTGTTAGACCTTTGAAAATTATTTTGTTAATAGGAAAAGCAAACCCACGGCCTATAAAAAGCCGTGTTTGCCTCCGGTTTTAAGAATAGTTTCAATCATCCACTTCTACTTTTTTATTTTTTACCAGCAAGACCTACTTTTATAAACTATGGGCGAAATCGAAATTAGAGGGCCTAACGGTAGCAGAACGATTGACACGAGTGCCGACAAGTTTGAGCTTGACAAACTTATTAGAGATGAAAAACTTTGCAATGGTGGTTACGATCTGTCCATTGCATATACAGACCCAGAGAAGAGCAATAGGCCGCTAATACTAGATGGAATGACCCTTGCTTTTGTTGCTGCTAACCCTAAAGTATCGCATATTCTAGTTGAGGACGCCTAGCCAATAATTATTAAGTGTATCTTGCATTCTAAAGTCGTACAACTTTAACAGTATTTCTGATTGTTTTCAAATAAATATTAATAAGCAAGTTTGGCATAACAGTAAAGTGTTCTAAGAAAAGGAGAGTCTCTTTTGCTGTCATAAATACGTTAATACCAAACTGTTTGAATTTACAATAGGTTTGTTCATGCCTGTTTAAAGTAGATGACATAGCCAAACCTGATGACATGTGGCAACGCCTAAAGTTGTAGTGTTTCCTTTTGGGTTGATTGGCAACCACTGCCTTGAATCAATTGTGGATTCGGGTCCAAGTTTTATTAGCTTTCAACATTACTTTTTTATAAAAATTGCTAACGCACATTATGTTCTACCAAGAGTACAAATTTAATCGCACACATTTTGTGAATGCCCTCGCCTAGTCTGTTGTGAGAACAGCATCTTTAGAGAGAGTGTGTCACAAATGAAGACAATGGAATTTGTCATAAGAGTTGTGCCTAACTAGTGCCATGCATGGTAAAATAAGGTAAGCTGCCGTCCTACTATTGCACCTGCTACTGAACTTGCTACTGTGGTTCCTCCTGGAGGTGATGACCCTGGCCATTTGGGTCGTTTTCATTTACTGACACATGACATACCACCCAACCAGCAATCGATAGCACAGACCCAGACTAGTTTGTATGTGTGGTTGCAGCAGGCCTCTTACTGCGGGCACCTTGTGAATCTCTAGCCTTTCTAGAACGCTTCTTTTTGCTTTTAGAGGCATTACCATCACCAACTACAGGCTCTTCAACATGAACTCCAAGCAGTGCGTACAAGCGACGAATACGAGCTGCTTGAGTCAACGCCACATTGTCGTGGACCAAAGTGAGCAGCGTGTCAACCAGTTTGACTGCATCCTGGAACGGAACAGGTCAACCATCCTGGTTGCTCAAGTATTGGACGAAATACTCTAGTGGGCGGAATAGATCGGCCTCGCGGGACACAATATCAGATAGTTCCTTGTCGATAGCAAGGAAATCTTTTGGATAGTCGCTGAAGGCGGGCAAGGGGGCGGCCCGGTAACGTTGGCCAATGCGTCGTGGAAAATCTTTAATAATATCCTTTTGTTTCTTTGGGTCCATGGGCAGGACACAACCAGCGCGTAACGCAGCGGCAGGAACATGTGCTACGGCAGTTTCAGAAAGCTGGAACTCATAGTTGCCCGATAGAATCAGCTGCTGCCGTTCAAGCTCAGCAATACGGTTGAGAATGTCTGATTTATCCGTCATTTTAATGTCTGCAGAGTGAAAAGTTGTATTTGAATATTGCAGAAACGAAAAGATTTCTTGGATGGTGCAGTTTGGGATCAAAAGGGGTTTTTGTGGTGTTGCCGAATCATCACTGAGTTGCCGAGCCACCGAACTACCGAGCTGAGAAAGATCGGGAACGCTCAAGACAATGAACGAGGCGCAAGGCATGCAAATAGTTCTTCAGTTAGTCGGTAAACTAGTAGTCGTTATAAAAGAACAAACAGAACATCGTCAACGGATCGGTGTTATCGAGAACACATCGTCACATTTTATTTCTGCTTGATTAGGAATCAGTGAAACATTAGCTTTTGTAGATCATGATACAGTACAAAAGGGTTTTCTTTTAGCCCATGCAGTTAAAGGCAGGTATTAAACCATCATTAATATCGTTAGCTGCCTGCTTTGTTTTTTTTGTGTAACAAAAGTCTAGAAATTAAAACAGGAATTAAATGTAATCAATTTTATTCTAATACAGACTGGGGCCGCAGCAAAACCCAAAGTTTACCACCACACTATACACGCGCTTTGTTAATTTCTCTCCTGATAATAGGTTATTAGGCAATTGTTTACCAAATATAAATTTATGTAAAAAGCGTTACACATTAGGTTTCAAATAGCTAACTACCTAACGAGTATAATGATAACCAGCTGGCGGATCAAAATAGTAATAGTAATCACCATCACTTAATAGAACCTGGGAATAAATCGCTTCAGGATATTTTGTATCTGGCAACTTGGCTTTAATTTGGCTCAACGATAGTTTGCCAGAATACCAATACTCTTGTTGGTATCGGCCATTGATTTTAACATGAAGGTAAGTAGAGCCCATTAGAAAAAGTAGATGATGCAAGATAGTTGTTGGTGCCCCATGTTTATGCCAGGGAATTTTTGGCCTTTTATAGTAGCAATTTTTCGTTTTTCTTCTGCGAATGAATGTGGATTATTGGATTTTTGCCTTTACATTAAATTATATTAATGTGCAAGGGTGCTCTAGAAAGACAGCCGCTGGGTTTTTAATAAAAGGTGACTGTGCAATTAATCTGTCAAAGGATTAATTTACTTTTTACGTTCAGAATAACCCCAATAATGTGCACATTAGCATGTCGTTTATAATAAAAGATTATTTTATTAAAAAGGAGACATAGTCAGCTACAATGGCCACCGCTCTTTGCACTACCTTGCGAGCATCCATGCTATGCTCTACTGGGACGCACACCTCGAACAGCAAGAGACTGCGATCGCCGTTCAAGTACACCGGCACGACCACTCCATCCTCACTATGTGTCTTTGACCACGACAAATATCCCACTTGTACATGCGATGCACTTCCCTCGTTCACCACAAGCCCACGCGTCCACTCTGCGCCTTCGACGCGCAGCCCGTTCACCATAAACGCAACACCGTCATTCGCAGATGGACTCAATCCTACGTGTAGTTCTTCAAGCGAGCACTCGAGCTGCTTGGCCACCGACTGCCGCGTCGCTGTAACAAACGCCTCGGGGAACAACAGCCCACCTAACCACACATGCATACGTTGTACACGCTCCACCACCGTTTGTACACTCGCACCCTCAACACACGAGGACAACTCACATATGTGGTCTACACGCATAGCAAGGTCAGCTATCCACCACGACAACAAACAACATGATCTATGCCGGGGGCATCCGGCGGGCGTGGGACTAGGTCTGCTACCTGCACAGGCTCAGCACCGGCCAGGGCAACCTCCGAGTACTGCGATTTGCTCGCTGGTCCTGCAGCATGAATAACAAAAGTCTGGGGTTTGCTGCGGCCCCAGTCTGTATTAGAATAAAATTGATTACATTTAATTCCTGTTTTAATTTCTAAAGTTTACCACCACACTGTTAATTTCTCTCCTGATAACAGTTTATTAGGCCATTGTTTACCAAATATAAATTTGTGTAAAAAGCGTTATACATTAGATTTCAAATATGTTATTGCCTAAAATGCATAATATTTCCCAGCAGGCGGTTTAAAATAGTAATGGTAATCACCATCTTCTGAACGAACCTGGGAATAAACTGCAGTAGAGTGGTTTGTAGTTGACAAATTGGATTTAATTTGACTCTTTGCTAGTTTGCCCTTATACCAATACTTTTGTTGGTATTGGCCATTGATATAAATATAAACGTACGAAGAGCCCATTGAAAAAGTAGATGGTTGAAGAAAATGGTTGTTGGTGCTCAGTTTATGCCAGGGGATTTTTCGGCTTTTTATAATAGCCATTTTTTGTTTTACATCTTCGAATAGTTGCTATATTGTTGGGTTGCTTAATGTCGGTGTGCAAGAGTGCACAACAAAGGCAGTCATCGTCTTTTTGGTAAAGCGTTGACTGCCTTTGCAATTAATCTGCCAAAGAACATTTTTTGTTCACCAAACACCTCAAAGTGCACATCATGCCATCCCCAATAAATATTATCGTCTTGTTCAAAGTAAATGAGAACTTTTTTCTCATTTTGGCTCTCGTAAACATAATTTTTTTCTTTTTATGAT
>JANBQV010000172.1:0-15476 GCA_027577495.1 Coemansia sp. RSA 720 | reverse complement strand
TCGTTGACGGTGGATGTTGAACTAGAGTGTTCTACGGGATTTGGTGGTGAGTGTGGCGAGAACAGAAACGCAGGATTTGTGTGTTGGCGCGCTGACTCGGGCCGCCACAACCCGTCGTCTACATGTCTCATATGTGGCGTGCGCTCAGACACTATGCTATGACGTGAAAACGACGTACGCGCATCAAACCCATCGTGATCAGTAACCATGCCCCGGGGCAACGACACGAGTTTAGCTACATTGGAGCTGGCTACGCTCACGACAGTTACCGAAAACACGACGGACGGCGCAGTTGTACATGCTGCCGAACATAATACACCACCACATAATGTTGGCAATAACATGGCTGCACAGTGTCTCGGTGATGCGAAGGGCCACCTTGGTTGGGTACAGCATATGTGTACAGAATTACGGTGTTGAAGGCCAAAAGCGTGAATACGACGGCGCAGGCGACAAACATTATGCGCGACTAAGAGCAGCCGTAGATATCGCTGCTTGGTCCTGCTGCGAGCCCAAAGTTGCTCATGCTGGCTCACACAGCCTCACTGTCTAGCGCGCTCAGCAGCCCCAACATTCAGAACCGGTCCACAATGACATCTATTGAACTAGAACTGTGCCTACGCGCACAGTCTATTTGGAACATCTGGTTATTGTTGTCGATTCCACAGGAGAATTGCAAGTTGCCATATTATCACAATTGGTATCTCAGCAAATCTGCCACTGATCCGCACCGCCACAGGTTTATCGAGTAAAGCAACTCACGCATGACACGGACATTCGTGGAGTATTCAGTGCCACTGACATTTTCTGCAGAGCTTAGCGAGACACATAATCCGGCGTTATGGCCTAGCCGGTATGCAGTTCTAAAACTGAGTGCACCACCGCAAGCATGTAGCACATTCACTATTTGGCGCTGGGTCGCGTCCCTGCTCACTGCTATTATAAACTTAATTGTGCCTGTAGTGCCCGCAAGACAATTACGCATTTTGTTGGCGTGTGTTCTTATTTCTTGGGATTGCTACGTCGGTTCCTGGAAAATGGGTCTGGCTTTCTCGCCATATCGCGCCCACTTTCCACAGGGATCTGTATTTTGCCAGCACATTTGCTGCACTGCGAGCGGCGCTCCCACAACATGCACCGCGGCTAGAACATTGGTTTGCGCTTCTGTTTTTACAATTGATTGCATGCGTGTTTTCCACGAGCACGACGGCTCAAGCATTTGTATAATGCTACCAACTGGCCGCTTCTTTGCTGATTCGTAATCTCTGGGTTGCCCAAAATAACGCTGCGTATATCGGTACGTTTTAGACACCAGAGCGGATGACTACAGTAATGGTTGAGTAGTTTACCATCAACGCGCTTGCCCAGCTGCTCAGAGGCGACTACCCATTCCACACACCTGTCAGTGAGTTACAGCCCGCACAAATTGCGCCACAGAAGCCGCGCTTTTGCGCTTCATGGAGCATTCTGCTGATGGTAATAGCCCGCGATCCGCACAGCCGCCATATGTCGATTCCACTGCACTGAGCGCGATTGGATTACAATTTAAGCTCCGATCCTTAGAATTTATTTTTCCGAATTTTGGTCCCCGATCGTGATCTTTGAGCATGGGCGTTTATTCCCAGGGATTTCCTAGCCCAATTATGTCGATTCTGTGCACAGATCACTGCCCCTGATCACACTGTCACCGCTTTATTTTATTATTTATTTCTTATTTTTATATATAGTGATATGGCGCACACAAAAGTTAATAGTGGCGTTGACAATTTATACGAACCACAGCAGACATTGAACGATGGCACAGTACGCGTACCTCATGCTGCACATCTCGATTAGTGGCACAGCGCACAGTCTGAGCACCTGGCATCGTATATGTAACCACGACAGACACTATGGCGAGCGTAGTTGTCATCGCTGCCGCACAACAGGCATACTTGCCGCGGAACGCGCGGTTGTACAGAAATATCCAAAACAGTGTGTAGCTGTGAATGGTCGCCAATACGCTGACAATATAAGCGCCAAAATAATGCGCATCAACATGCAGTTGAAGAATACATGTCCGCGCACATGTACGTATGACTTGAGCACCATGTTGCCCAATAAATAAAAATTAACGCCAAAATGACCGCCATGAGAAACGGGTACTTTGACTCTAGTGGCGGGTAGTTGCGGTTCCGTATGAGAAATGCGAAATACACAGAGCTCAATACGACAATAAATGCCAAGTCGGCATGTCCAATGGGATCCAATTGCACTCTGCCAAGATGTGCTAGCTTGACGCGTGTCTGTTTCTGTAGCATAGCTTCAAACGACATGCCAAGGTATAAAGTTACGTGTATGAGTAAATAACGAGATAAAAGAGTAGATGAGAGAATGCGAGCTGGCTGAAAGATGGTGCGGGTTGAGAAGCACACATATGCCCGTGGGCGACTAGGCCAAAGTGTATTGGCGGTGGGAATTGGCAAAAAGCTTTATTTCTACTGTTGCAGGACCACTAGCCAGGACAGCTCCAGCACCGGGACCTGCTCAGTGGTCCCGCAACAAAACGACAGGGTCTGTGTTCCCTTGTATCGCTGGCTGCGGCTGTATGACGTTGCGGATCTGTTCTAGAGATTTGTGCTTCGCAAAGTGCTCGTCGGTGGTACGTACTTGGCTATTCCTACGCGCTACAGCAGCCAGTTGCTGCCCCAAGTCATGAGCAAGAAGTTGAGGAGTGCGATCACTCATCCGATAACACGGCTGGTTACTGTTCAACTGATGACGTCGTAGTTTGTAGCGGTCTAGCTGATGACGTCGTGGCTAATGGTGGCAGTGCAGCTTGTAGCAGTTCGGCTGATGGCGGCCCAGATTCAGGATCGAGAGGCATAGCGTAATGTCCCTCTGGCTGTTTACCTCTTCTCTTTTCTGAACTATTTTTGCTTATATTTGCTTGTTGTTCACTAGCATCTGCGATTTGACCAGGCTGAGCGGCTGCTGGATTGCCAGCAAAAGACGGTGGTGGTGCGTCAACCGAAAGTTTGCGTTGGCCAGCAAATTCGCGCAATTCGGTCATACGAGCAGGTTACAAGTACACTTGGTCTGTCTGCTGTGCTGGTGCCTGGAGTGTCAGTGCGTCTTGGGTGCCATGAGCTTCCAGAGTCTATCTCCACATCGTCCTCTGGCATGAGTGACTGCGCGATCGGGTCAGCACCTTCTGCAAAGTGGTACACAATCAGGTCCTGTCCTTGTACAGTGCACGCAAACGGCGTCCTGTCGGCATAAGCCAAAGCATACAAAGTGTTGTGGTGTGCTACCACTCGGTATGGTTCGCGGTGTTGTGAGAACTGGTCTACGAGGTTGGGTGCAACTGGATGTGGCCGGATCGTGACCTCCTCACCTGGCACAAACCAGCGAGTCCGGACACTGCAGTTCTCGCGAGCGTTGGCTCTAGTACAAACCATAGTCCGGTGGCTGTCGACCTGTGCTTGAATACTCTGCTCTAGCTGAGCTGCAGTGGGCGTCTCGCGGCCTGGCTGGTGCACAGCGTCCGCTCGGTCACTCGACATGGCTTGCGGTCCAAAGAATACCACTGCTGGCGTGTTGCCCAGCATTTCGGACAGCACCAGCGTATAGGCGGCGACGATTTGCAGTAAGTGGTGGATCCAGCCTAACCGGTTTTGTTCATCATGCCAGCACCATTGCAGAAAAGTCTTTATCTTCTTCACCACTGACTCGGCGACATTTGCCTTTGCATTGTACAGTGCCATTTTGATATGCCAAAACATTGTAACGTTGTAGGAACTTGGCGGATCGGAACTGTAGCCTGTTATTGGGCGTCAATTTGCTTGGTATACTGTAGATGTTGAACCACTCAGTCTCCAGTGTGCTGTTTAGAGTCACAGCAGTCTTGTTGGCGACCAGGGTAGTGCCCAAGAAACTGCTCACAGAGTCGACAATAACCATGACATTGTGTGCCTCATTGCTGCGGCTGCCAATGTGAAAGTCATCGTAAATGTGCTCACGCAGCTGGTCCAGTTCAGCAACGACAAGAGGCATATGGTTCGGCATTTGAATAGCCGTGATCTGACATGTGTGACACTGCTAGCACATGCTCATAATGATGTTATCCAAGCCCAGGCACCATGCTCGCATCTTGACAAATCCCAGCAAACAATGAGCTCCAGCATGAGCCAGCTCGCTGTGTACCTGTTTGGCATAGCTGCACATTGCTGAGCAGGTAAGTACTGGAACCAATGTGCTGACAGTGTCATCCTTGCCTGACATGTTTGCCATATAATAAAGTTGGTGGTTTACCAACTGCTTCTTCTCGACCATGTGATATTCAGGTGTTGTAGGATCTGCAGCTGTGTCATGCTGTTTGCACAACTTGATACTGGCATGAATTTCAGCGTCCATGAGCTGGCAGTCCCAGTAGTCACCTGGTAAGTTGGGATGGACTGCTTGAGCCAAAATTGCCAATAGCTGCTTGCTGTCTGTGATGTTGGCAGCCTCACTGCTGGTACTCTCACTGTCACCCAGATAGTTGATCATATACATGATATTGTCACTGCCAAGCTTAGTTAATCCCAACCAGAACTGAACAATCTGATTGGTGTCCATCTCAGGCTTGTACACAAGCATGGGCATAATGGTACTGCAGTCAGTCTCAATGCATAGGTTGGCACAGCCATCCAGGTAAGGATAAAAGTGCTTAACTGCCTCATACACAAAGTGTGTGCCATGTTGAGTGCTTACATCCTTGCTGACCACCAAATATTTTTGAGAAGGCAACAGATGCCAGGTTATCTGGGTCCTTGGAGTGCTGTGCTAAAAGGACAACTCCAATGCCCAACTTAGACATGTCAGTATGAAGAACCAATGGCATGCCCAGTGGCAGGACAAACAGCACTACTACATTTGGTGAATAGTGGCATTCAAAGTTGTTCATTTCTGCTGCCACTTACATGCACAGTCAGAAAGTCAAAATCAGATTTGTTATTTTCAGGTAATTGCTACAGTTTTGCTTGTCAAGCCAACAGTGGTTATGGCAGGAAGACCATTTCATTTCCAAGTTTAAATTAATATGCGTTATATATTAGTGCTGTTTCTTTCTGATAATCCATGGATTCAGATGAGATAGCTATGGAACTGTGTGAGCTGCTGATGGAAGCTGCATATATGCTTTCCAGGTATGTATGACAGAGCCAACAGCCAGGTGTACATGTATCAGACTGTATTCAAGATGTCATAGCCAAAGCAGCACAGCCTGAGAGTGACACATCCATATTCCCTGACACAGGCATTGGCTTGTGCATTTGGGATGGCATGCATGATGTATGTGCTGGCACAGCAAACACATGGAGCAGCTCATTTTTGTACAAACTGTACATGGTGCCAGCACCCATAGGCATGGTAGCTAAGATACTGCTTGCTGTGCTCAACAATAATGCACATATAACTCAGGTGGCACCCAGTGAAACAGTTATTGAGCAAGCAGTGGCATACAAATTGGCACATCTGCAGGGATTCCTGCCCACCACCAGCAGCCTGACATTTCCAGGTGGATCATATGCAAACTTGCTTGTGCTGATGACAGCATGAGTCACTTGGTTTCCAGATGTGTGCACTTGTGAAATGGGCAATGTCCTTGGTGCAGTGTTTACAAGTGCATATGCTCACTACTCAATTGAAACAGTGTTGTGCATGTTCCAACCAATGCTGTGGATTGCATGGATGCATGTCAGTTACATGAGCTGATGCTCTAGTTACATGCTTGTGGAATTGAGCCATTTTTGTGAATGCAACCAGGGGTGCAATTATGCTGGGTGCATGCAACCCAATTGCAGATACCTCACATGTGTCATGAGTTTGGCACATAGCTGCATGTCAATAAGTTCTGGGGTGACCCCCATGCACTGTTTGGTGATGATCCAGCATTTTCTGTCAATTATATACACATTAACTTGTTTGTAGTGAATCCACTCAAGCTGCTGGGCACCTCATATCTATTCCATGATAGTGAACAAGAAAAATGTGATGTGGATTCTGCCAATCTGACAAGTGATGTTGGTAATGCTACACTTGGTTGTGACTGGCATCCTGATGCAATAATATAACATGAAAACAGGACTTTAGAAGAAGTTAGAGGTTTATTCAAAACCACAGGACAGCATGTCCTATACAAACCACAGAGCCCTAGTGGCTCTGATGGAAACTATGCCCTAATCTGCTTGGACATTGAATGAAGCTGAATGCTTATACAACAAATAAAGTTTTGTCTTATGTTGTAGTACTATGGCACACACCACTTTACTGAACAAGTAGCCCAGGCTTGCAGCACATCTCTGTGTTTGGCAGAGCTGGTGTGTACTGGTAGCTGAGCCAGCTGGCACATGTATTTGCTTCTGGTTTATGCTCTCAACAAGCAACACAGTGAATGGCAAATTGCTATATGCTGCATGTGCACCCATATCAACAATTTGGAGTTCATGTTGCTCAACTACATGTCAGTCAATACATTTGAGAGCAACAATACATACACACTGCCTGAATTCTTCCTAGTCCTGATAAACAACCTGTCTGATTTCAATACCACACTATATGCTGTGCTAGATGCTATTGAGAGCACTGTTGCCAAGCATTAATCTTGGAATATCACACTATCTTTAATATCCATTAATTTACAAAGTATGTGACATATATGTCAATATATGCTGTTAAACAGGTGGAGAAATTACAAAACTTACATACCAGCATTTCACTCTTGTTGCTTTTCCTGTTGCTTCCAGGTGAATTTTGAGATTGTTATGTTGTTTTGTGACGATTTTATAAAATGATATGAGTGATAATTGCTAAACTGAAGAGAGAATCAAACAGACTCTGATGAGAACGCCATCCTGACTATATCCCTATGCAATCTCCTGATCCAGTATCCAACAGTTATAATACTTTTTATTTGGCAAAGGGGCAAATGAGGTGTACAATAACATATTGGTGTAGGCTGGAGTTGGATCAAACCAAAAATGTCAGTTGCTACAGAGTTGATAATTGCAAATGAATGTCAATAATTGTTTGCATATCCTAAATAATGTTTAGGCCATGTAGTATAAAATATGTTTTACCTTATAACAAGTTAGTTTTCCTATATAATACTACAGGAAAACATGACCTTTTATATGTCATCAAATTACTGCTAACATGAGGAAAACCTAATCCAATATATGACATGCCTTAGATGAATAATACATGTGACATGTTACTGATCTCACATGATCATACAACATAAGTAGTGCTCTGCTAAACACAACAGTACAACATTAAAACATAATAACTAAACCATTATATGTCCTAAGCTGGGACAGCATATGCACAAGCTGCACTCATAGACAAGTAGAACGTACGGTTAGGCAAGCGAGCAAGACATATTTCTTAAGTCAACAGTACAAATATACCAGTTCAAAACAGTCAATGCTATAGCAAGTATTATGACCGTAGCGCTCTTATTATACTCTGAAGAATAGTAAATAGCAGCTAGTATTAGATTGCTGCGCAGCCATCCGCAATGGTCCAGTGGCTAGGATTTCACGCTCTCACCGTGACGGCCGGGGTTCAATTCCCCGTTGCGGAATACTTTTTTTGCGCTATGTTTGATAGCGCTGCGTAAGTTTAATTTTTGTGCGAACAGAAATGTCCCCAGAGTTTTTGGCAAATAAACTGCAGGTTGTATGTAAACGTTTTGTTTTCCACAGTGTGAAGCTATGGAAAATGCTTCCAACTACAGTATCACCATTAATTATATTCATAGCAGTTGTTTAGCTGTTGAAAGTGTAGATTTTGCAATTGCCTATGAAAATGAAAACTTTAATTGAATGGGCTGTTTTTTTTAATTTTTGCTTTAATAAAACTATATTAAAATGATGACACTTGCACTCCTTATTCATTAAAGTAGTGAAAGCCTTACCCAATTTAATAAAACAGCACAATAGATGTTAATTGTCTTTTAAAATGATTGCTTTCCCATTGGCTTGCATTTATCACTGCACTATAACAGCTATCTTGTGTGCTGGGTATTATTTTCTTTTGTGGCAAAGAACATCCTAGCTTTTCTATAGTGGTTCAAGTCTTACCCAATGTCAAACTGAACAAATAATGTAATTGTTCTTTTAAAAAAACTATTGCAATAAAAACATTATTATATAGCTGAATAAACAGGGTATGCTTTCACTATAAAAAAGCAAATGTATTCCTCACTTTTTTATTTCTCTCCATCAAACCATTCCTATAGCTATTAGCATTTAAAACTACCTTCTCACTCTTACAATGACTCAAGCAAAAAGATGTGGAAAATGTGGTGACAACTGCAGCAATGAAGCACACAGACCTTACTGGTTCTCTGCTTAATTGTTGTATACCTGACAATTATAAACTATTTGCACAACAGATAAAAAGTTATGTCTAATGAAAGCAGTGATAATTTTACATTGCTGGGCTTAGAAAACAAAGCATGATATGTTGTATCTAATATCCTTTTATTTATATTTGTTTCAGTTTTTACTAGGCAAATTGCTAGCAATAAATAATTGATACAACTGTGAACAATTGGTAATATCTAGCTAAATACTAGCTTTTGTTGAAATGTTAGTCTGTGCTTAAAGGAATTGTAAAACTGGTGAAAAGTTGTTACTACCTGTAGATAATTGTATTTTGCAACAGAGTAGCAAGATGTGACAAACAGCAATGTTTTGAATTTGTACCACTCTACTAATATATGTTTGTACTTTTTACAGTTGAATTTTGCAGCAATATTATCAAACTAAATACTGTGAATGTAGCTATCAAATATTCAAAATTAATAAGCAACTTTTGTCTTTTAGTTAAACATGCTGTTGTGTATACAGTGCCACCAACATGCCAATTATCTATCTTTCCTTTATGATTAGATATTTAATTGCAATAAACAAGACAATGGCCATCAGAAGAGTGCATGAATAAATTCTTGGGTAAATACATCATTTGTTGGCTGGAATTGACATGCAGGGGTGCTTTGAAAAAGCAATGGACTAAATAAAAAGTTACAGTTCTAGTTATGTAAGTTAAAACAATCTCATTAATACCACATACAAATATGCCTAGGTATCACAGCTGGCAGCCAATCCAAAACTTCAATCATGCATAATATGTCATGTTGGTGGTCCAGATGTGGCAATGTAATTTACTGGGGGAACCCAATATAGCTGTTAGTTTTACTTTGACGTTCCTAGCAAATATATGGTTGGCAAAATGGTCAGATAGACAGAATGCCATTTAAAAAATAAAATATGAAAAAGAAAAATCAACTATCATCACTCCAGCTCTACACAATTTGGATAGACTATATGCCATGTGAGTTAGTTCATGTGATATACATTCTTTTGCATTGCAAGCTACTAGAAAGAATGAATAATCCAATTAATAACAGTGGTTATAGTCACTAACATATTAATTATAAGCTTATATTAACTAGTGTATTATATCTGGTATTTTGTGCAAAATTGGAAAATGTGGGTTTAAAACTATTCTGCACTCATGTCATCATCTGTAAATGTCAGGCTTTTAACACCATTGTAAACACTTGCCTCAAGTATAAACTTGATGTTTTCATCCCCTCCAAATACTCTACTGTCACTACTATCCTTTGTAAGCACAACTATCATTTCTCTAGCTTGTGCATACTCTTCCACTATTGCTTTGCAGTCACTCATAGTTGATCCAGGTTCAAGCTGAAATATCTTCAATGGGCTGTCTGAGGAGCTAGAGCATATAGTGAGTGTAGGCATCTTGCGAGAATGAAAATAAGAAAACAAAAGTGGAATTGTGTAGGAAGAAAATGCAAGAATCCAGCCCTTTTATACATTCCTGGTCTTCTTAACCATCTTTTAAAAGTCTACAAATTTGGCATTTCTCTAGCCAATTGTATCATCCATCAAAGCTTATCGATGGATCTAATAATTAATTCTTTGCCAAAAAGAGATTGGGCTTTGATAAGATATAAAGTCTTGCTTTGCAAGTTGCCCCACCAAATGGAAGAACAACTGGAAAAGGGCTGCTATTTCTTTTCTTTTGTTGGAATAAATTAATTCTTCCTTATTTGTCACTCGAGACTTGGCATGTATTCAGCTATTTACACAGTTCTGCCTAGCTTACAGCTTATGGAGAGTAGAGATTGGAGCAGTTATTCTCACACCATTGACCTGCCTAGTTCTGTAGATGAGCTGGCAGAACAGGTGGGCCTGATGTCATTAAGAGACAGTAGCTATGTTGAGCAGGTTGGCAGCACTAATGGTGTCTATCAAATATGTAACATCCTCAAGAGAATTTATCTATCATATGAAATTTATGTACATTTACATTTGTAATTTGATGGGTGCTTTGACCTGTTTGGGTTATTCAACACTTCAGATAGATATGTTGCAGCTAGTTTCAAAGGGAGTAAAGTAAAAAGTGTGCAAAAGCTAATAACTGCCATGACAAACTATAGACAGTACATAGGAACACCAAGAAGACTTGCCAATAATATATTCACACTGATGACCTGATAATACATGATTGACTGAAAGTGATATCTAGAGAAGGAGTTTTCACAGCTACCCCCATACTAGATATACTAGGTTACAATAGTAATAATAACAATAATAGTAACAAGTTGCTGGTCATATACATAGATCATCAGGGTAATATACCAAATCCTATTGATCCCAATAAAGAGTACATGCTAGACAGCATGTGAGAGTATAACAGAGCTTGCTCATTTGCTGAAGGGAGCATAAGATACAATCAATGAAACCTAAATCTTCAATCTGTTTGTATACAATATTACATTAGGCTGGTCTTTCCTCTAGTAGCAGAGTAGCTATTTTCCCTAGTGCACCAGTCAGCATGAATGACTGCCCCAGTCAGAGATCATATGATCTTTACTCAACAAAATGTGAATATTGCTATAGGAATATTCAAGTGAGCCCCATTACTTAAAGCTGGACAGCCCTCATCAAACACTATCTTTATTTTTCATTTACCACCATTCTAACATATTTAATACCTATTAGCTAAGCATTATAGTATTTTTATATGACAACATTTTTAAAAAGTACTGCTTATAATAAGTTTGCTGTTGATGTTGACCAGCTGGCAGAAGCAGATGAAATTGGAAAGTGTATCTACATAGGTAATACAGATATGAATGGCAAAGTGGCTAAAGTATTTAGTAATAGGATAACTGATGTATTTGCTACATCTAATAGATTATGCATAATGAAAGCAGGAGTATGGATATTAAATACTAAAAAGTAATATAGTTCTTAGGTAACTTGTTATACAAGTCTGGCAGAAGTTATGTGACAATGCCCACAAGCCATAACACCTACCCCAGAAGGTAAAAGCAACCCCTGCCCTACAGATAATATGGATGTGGGGCCTTCTTTTCTAAAGTTTTATTTGGTCTAACAGGTTCTTTTCATATATTATTTAGTGTCTATAATGTTTTCTCTACATCACCAGTGTCTCCTTAGTCATTTGGTGACAGTGTGGACTGGTTGTATAAATGCTTACCTTTTTGAATTATGTTTAAATTAGACAAAGCTTGATTTAGTAAATAAATATGTCCCTTGGATAATAAAGTTTCCTTACTATAAAAATGTGTCCTTTGATGGAAAATGTTTGCTTTATAGACAAAGTATACTTTTAAGACAAAGGATCCTTTGATGGAAAATGTTTGCTTTATGGACAAAGGCATTCTTTAAAGACCAAAGAAACCTTTTACTGGATAAATATAGCTGTAATGACTGATACTTATTAAATTATCTAGCTAAAGTACATATTATGTTTTAGAATGGTAAAGTAACATTATAATAGTGATTAAACATGTGATGCTCCTAGGCTTGCCTTACTATACCATTGCTTCATCTTACAAGGCCAGGCTTCACTTCCTAGCATTATAAAAGAAATAGCTTAGGCTTCCTCAAAGTGCTATATATACCTTCATCCCTGCTTATTATTCTTACTTATATAACTAGTTATTTAAAGATTAGTTATACCACATTCCTATTATTCTATTAATATGCCACCAAATTTCATGGATTGTAAGACACCTAATTGCCCTAACACAAGAGAACTTATATCGTTATATTGTACTACTTGTAACCTAAGCAGATCACGTGGTTACAAACCTTTATAATAAGTGTCTTTAGCTAATTTTAAGAGGGGGTCTTAAGAATGAATTTACACTTTCTATGGGGAGTCCTGAGGTTTCAACATTTTCAGTGAAAAGGATGATATCTCTGGCACAAGTAGGATACTGATCTTAATGAGCAATAGCTCATTGGAAAGCCCTGATGCAGTACTATAAGAGGCACAAAAGCAGAGTATGGAGAGCTGCTATTGATGGAGCTAGAGCCAAAGATCTGGATCTAGACCTGAACCAGATCCAATGACCAATTGTGAAGCCAAATGGCAATGGAATGACTAGATACTAGGTTGGCAGGGAGGGCTGTGTGCTACCAGCTTGTCTGCAAAGAATGGTGCCATTTAGAGCTGATCTGAATGTACTGTACCTAATGTTCTGAATTTAGTAAGCTCTAGTGCTTAAAGGGGGAGAGAGGCAATTATTTCTGGGTCAACTCCTATAGTAAATACGAGAAAAAGTAATTATTTTATTGCCAGCAGTTGGGCTGAATAATCAGTATATATTAGTAATAGTAAAAAAACTCCTAAACTACTATCTCTGCATGACAAATCTTATGCCTTTGTGTTGTATAATCATGTGAGATATGTATCATATCACATGTATTATACATATATGACATCGTATATTGGATTAGGTTTTCCCTGTGTCAGTACACAACTGACACCACATATAAGGACATGTTGTCCAGTAGTATTTTCATAGGAAAACTTAACTTGTTTTTAAGTTATAACATATTTTATTATACTACAAATAGCCAGAGCCTAGCTGATAAGAGACTAATGTTAGAAAAATGTGGCAGAGTAGCTATTATTCCTTATGCTCCAGTCAGTATGATTAACTGCTCCAGTCAGTGCTCACATGATTTTCAATTAGTAAAATTGTGCAGTCATGGCCCTTTTTGCATTCAGCAGACCAATTATTGAAAGACTGCACATGATGAACAATGTGGGTGATACTTGTAATTATTGTATTATAAAAGCTGTTTTTCTTCATATTCTTACCTATATCCAACTATTTTATATACTACACATTTTTCTAAACACAATATGCACACAGTAGTAATAACAATTGTTGTGCCAGATGAAAGCCATATATATTGCATTAGTTCAGAAATAATCTCAGTTGAGGAACTAGAGGAGAAGGTAATACATAGAGCTCTAAAAGATTATCCAGACCACAGTGTTCAATTGACCACAAATGGAGGAGAACTGTTAACCCAAGATGATATAGATACAGAATTTGCATTAGGCAGCCCAACTGCAAGCTTTGTTGCAATTTTCCAAGCATTGTAGATATTAGTGAAACTTTATTATTTGGACTGTTGTAGAATAGCCAAGTGGGTCACAAAAATAGCAGGGCTACCCATGCTGCTGTTAACTAAGGGCATATTGAAAAGACTCAATCTCACCTAGCTGCTACTCTGTTGTATAAATATGTGAGTTAAGCTTCATAACATATTTATTATACATTAAGGATATATCAGATATAGGATTAGTTTTCCTTATGTCACCAGTTTTCTGATGACATATATCTTCTACTACAACTGTACTTTTCTTTACAAATAACTAAATTATATATGTCCTTCCTTTGGAATTGCCTGCTTGGCAACTACAATAAATGCTGTTACTTACCTTTTCAGTAATTTGTATTTGTCATCAAATGGTAAAGTTGGTCATCAGAAGAATGCCTTATCCTATCCAATGATGTAGTTGTTCCACAAAGAATGCCTTCGCATTATGTACTAATACTAACAGTGTGCTATTATAGGATCCTCTGACAAGGAGCTAAACTGTATATTTAGGTCTGATGTTGAGGGGGACACATACATTGAAACTTCCAAGCAGATAAACCTAAAAGGGGGATATATAGAATTTAATTCTTAGTAAAGAAAAGAACAGTAACAGCCCTGTGTAGATATCTCCAGATTTTGTTGTGTAGTGTGGGCAGCACTCTTACCTCCTCATAACACAAAGCCACTCACCACACAAGCACCACTCATTGCTAAGACAGCTCAGTTCAGTTCCTAATGCAAGCTCAACACAGCAGTTCACTGCTTATGTGACAAATATGTTAAAGATAGTCATTTAATTTACTGTATAACAATGTCCAGTTGAAAGTAGTGAATTATGTGTATGGAAAATGAATTAATTGTTGAAAAAAAGAATGCATTGAAAGGAAATAAAAATAGGTCTATTAAAAGGTGAATAAAATATTTGTTAAGCAAAAGAAAGATTTGAAAGACAAGTAATTATTAAAAAAGAAAAGAAAAATGCACCACTTCCTTCATTTGTGTAGTTGGACAACCTGCATTCACCTATTATCTTTTATAAACAACTAATGCAACTACATACCAGAACATTTTTAAAGAAGAAATCTTTATCTCTCCTCCACCATTTAGAAACATATAATTTTATACTAGATAACTCACATTATTATTCAACCCTTGCTGATATAGTATTTACTACTAAGATTACATTATTTAAATGGCTATACCTAGTGTAGTATAATAAAATATATTGTGACTTCAGAATAAGTTAGTTTTTCTCTCAAAATACTACTGGACGACATATCCTTATATGTGGTGTCAGTCGTGTACTGACACAGGGAAAACCTAATCCAATATATGATGTCATATATGTATAATACATGTGACATGATACATATCTCACATGATTATACAACACTCGCCTCTCCCAGCTTCAACCTTGGTCCTCTAAGGTTGCTAGATAATCTGCTAATGCTTCTGATGCGTGTCCTAGTGCGTCTTGATGAATCCACTCTGAAGTATCCTTGGAATAGCCTTTCCACTTTACCAAGTATTGTCGTCCTTGACGTCGGTTATCTCGATGGTTGATTATTTGTTCAATCTCATATTCATCTTGACCATCGCGTTGTACAGGACCGGGTCGTTTCTGGTGACTACGCTTGAATTTTGTCGATTCTACGTATGGCCGGAGATACTGGACAGATACAACTGGATGGATCTTATATGTTGGTGGCAGTTTTAGTCTGTACGCGTTATTGCCTTGGCCCACAGTCTGAACAACTTTGAATGGTCCAATCCATTGGTCACCTAAATTCTTCTTGCCTTCAGGCGACTGCAAATACTCAGGTGTAATTAGCTGCCGAGATATTAGAACTTGCTGTCCTGGTTTAAATGTTGCTTTAGTTCGACCAATGTCATGGTATTCAGCCGATTTGTTCTGTGCTTCAGCCAGATTTTCACGTACAGCTTGGACAATGTTCTGCAGCTGTCTAGCGCGCTCAGTAGCTGTGGTAT
>JANBQV010000171.1:0-15509 GCA_027577495.1 Coemansia sp. RSA 720 | reverse complement strand
GGTGCGGCCACGAAGCTATTTTGCGTGCTGTTGCAAGCATTGGCAAAACATACCTTTTGTTTGGTAAAACTACATGTATCTCAGCTTTATACCGCATTTGCGAGTTAAAAGTTATTTCTTTTCAATGTATGCAGCAACCGCCAAAGTAAAATAATATGCAATAACCAGTAGTTGTCAACAAAAAGTCTTCTCTATGAATAATTATGCTGGCATGTCAATTGGTTGTCGTCGTGTGTTTGCAATGATAATGCGTTTGAGGCTCGGAATAATACAAATGATATCTCTGAATACAGGGTGCCAGACGAGTTCGAAAAACTATTGTGCGTTACTATTTGTGGAAGATGCGGTGAAAATATATCCATTGAGGCGACCTATGCAATTGCACCGGTTGGCTGAAGTCAAGGGTAAGTTTTAAGCTGCTGCTGATAGTCGGAATCCAGCCAATCTGCAAGTTTCTTTTGGAAATGCCGCAGATTAATAAAGCCAGAGTCAATAACCAAAGTAGCTGTTTTGCCGCTTCAAGCATTGAGTTTCATGGATTGCTGTGCAAGTTGATTATATTGCTTATTTGCGTATAAATCCTTCATCTAGCATGGCTAAACACTAGCAAAACTGGTGTGACTGCGGATAGATTGTGCAACAACTTTACAGAACGGTTGTGACGGAACCCGAATTATGTTGAAAGCTGTTATTCTACCGCTCGCACAGTCATAATGAGCAACGAAAACTGGTATTGCAATGTTTTGCTTGGCCAATTTACTTTTCAGCTCAACCAGTATCGGCAATAATCCCCAACCGGGTCTATCCAGAAAAGAACAGATTGGCATGAACCCGCATTTCCAGTTTTGCCAATGGCGAGTGTGGTGTTGCATCCATTGGGGACAGCAGCAACAATTTCCACTGTATGAATTGACCCGTTTCCGCCAGGCTTGAAAGACGGTAAATCTTTTAAAGACACCTATTTAGAGTACTTTTGATTGCTTTGTTAAGCTTGATCGGACACCGGTGCACCAGGAAAGCTGAATAAATAGGTTTAAAACATTGGAAGCTAGGAGAGGAATTATAAAGACTAGTCAGCAATTTGTGGCCTTTCTTCGCGAAGCCAGTGTATATTTGAAACATCGGGTAGCAACTACAATCAAATACTGTTAGAATCGCCATTTCCATAAATTGACGTTTTGCTAAATTCGACGCTGGCAACAGCAAACCACTAAGGAGTATTCTGTGGATACTAGCCGGCTGGACTGTCCCAGCAATATCCTGTTGTTTTTTGCAATCCTGGCGCCGTTTTTGCAGCGTTTGGTCTGCTTTTTGCGTCAAATCGAGCCGCGCGCTTTACATTCCCGGAAGATACCTAATAACAAGTGCCAAAATAGCTCTAATAAATATTTTATTCACCTCAACGTGCCAGTATCAAATTGAACTCAACAAACAAAGCAAATAATAAGGTTGCTAAAAGATATATTCAAAAGTTCCATATATAACGTCATTATCATGAAAACGGCGCCTTCAAATATCCATAAATAAAAACCCAGGTCCATAACACTGCATTAGCGGCCAAGTCGTCGAGTGGAGCTTCAGCTTATGGAATCTGTGTCTAGAACAGCGCAAGTTCGAGGAGAGGGACAAAGTGCTGTGTCTGCGCTTGATTGCTGTTGTATAGCAGACAGGGCTTATACATCGCCCTTGCGAATAAGGGCATGTTTTCTATCAGAGCTACTAGAGCTCTGTAGTTTTTAAAGGACATGCTGTCCTGAGTTTCTAATGAATTCTTTAACTTTTCAAGTCTTACTTTCGTGTAATAGATAATGTGTTATTTGACTTTCAGCTAATTAAAACTTCCACATTACAGACACGGTTTGTGAAAATTACAGACAGTTTGTTGTATAGAGGCCTAAACTCATACAACATCTTAGCGGATAAGGGCAAAGTTTATATCAGAGCTACTAGCGCTCTATGTTTTTAAAGAACAAACTGTCCTGAAGTTTTAATAAACTCTCTAACTTCTTCTAAAGTCTCTAAATTGCATAATGCTGTTTTAAACATGAAAACCCCATCGACAACTTTTGCTGAATTTACCCAGACAATGGTGGGCGGATGCAGTGTACCAACCGTGCCTGGTGGCACTGTGGATGAGAAACCTAAAAAGTATGTGCGCCGACCCACGCCTCTGCCTGGAACAGCCAGCTTCACCAGCAAATCTGCTGCCCCCAACACCACCAGCAAATCTGCTGCCCCTGACACCACTGGCAAATCTGCTGCCCCCAACACCAACGGCAAATCTGCTACAGCTGAGGTTTTAGACCCTATCGACTGTCAATAGGAAGGTTGTTGTCTTCATCGATGTCACTAGGGTCTAAAACCTCAGCTGTAGCAGAATTGCCATTGGTGTCAGGGGCAACAGGTTTGCCGGTGAAGCTGGCCGTTCCAGGCAGAGGCGTGGGTCGGCACACATACTTTTTCGATTTCTCATCCACAGTGCCACCAGGCACGGTTGGTATGCTGCATCCGCCCGCCGTCATCTGGGTAAATTCAGCAGAAGTCTTCGATGAGATTTTCATGTTTAAAACCGTCTGTAATTTTCACAAAGCGAGTCTATAATGTGGAAGTTTTAATTAGCTAAAAGTCAAATAGCACAGTATCAAACTGGTTTTAAAAATAATTACCTTTTAAAGTATAACTTTATTTATCTTGTAGTGTTACAAAATGGTGGCAGGCAGAAGGCATGTGCACCACAAAGACTAGATATAAGAAATAGTGAAATTTAATACTGAAGATTTCAAACTCTACTGTAGAAATGTTCGCTTATTTAAATGTTCAGCGGCTGCCCTTGCCACTGCTCCCGTTGCTATTGTCGCCGTTGTCTTGCCCTTTGTACGCATTCGCAGTTGCTCGTGCACCCGTCGTAATTGGACGAAAACTGGTGTCATAACAAACACATCAATTTCCGAAGAACCATGATTTCCAAGACAGATCCATCTGTGAGCAGGTAATCACCGCCTGCCCAGCCGGGTGCCGGCCAGGTCAGCTCCCCGGCCAAGGCTCCCGCAACAGTAGAAACTAAAACTGTTGTATAAAATGTTTAATAACTTTAAAACAAGTCCATTTCCCTATGAAAATACTACAGGATAACATGTCCTTATATATGGTGTCAGTCGTGTGCTGACACGGAAAACCTAATCCAATATATAATGTGTCATATATGTATAATACGTGTGACATGATACACATCTCACATGATTATACAACAAAAACAGTTGAAGAAAAACGATAAAAATTAGTCTGTGGCAGCAGGCGCTATTTAAAGACGACAGCACGTTGGTGAAAATGTTGACAGAACAAAATAACTAAGCTATCCACTGTTGATAAACGCTAATGCACTATTGCAATAGGCGAGCGCAAAGGAGGCGTCACAGAGGTAGCACAGCAGGGGGCTGTACAGTATATGTGGAAATAAATGAGTATATTTTAGTAAGGAGAAATTGTAGGAAACTGTGCGAAAACTCGCATTTATATGTTCTGTCAGCCAGGGCTCTGCGCTCGTGCTCCATGTCCCCATGTCGTCGTGTTGTGGTTGTGTTGCTGTCCAAGTGCAGCGCACGCATCAACGGACAAGGCAGACTGCCAAAGGGAAAAACGGGCCCAAACAATCACACCTTGGTGTCAGTTAATCACTTTCTGATTATGAATCAGACCTTGCATGGTCGTGATCTATGCTGGGGGGATCCGCCGGGTGTGGGACCAGGTCCTCTACCTCCATCGGTTCGGGACCGGCCCGGGCCGCCCCCCTGGCACCGGGACCCGCTCGGGGGTCCCGCAACAGCACCATGTGGGGCACCACATGGCAACCACATTAACCTAGCTCCATTATTGCCGAGCCATCGGCTAATATGACTAACTCGAGTCATATTAGCATTTATCAAATGCAAAGCATGAGCCGCATATAAGGAACTGCGCGTCTTATGAATGTTTCTCTTTTCTCTTTGGTGAATTTTGAATATACGTTTCTAACCCGTTGTTTCCCACACATGAGCGTGGTTGATCACTATTTTTATAAACTGAGCTGGAGATAGCTTTGTTAAGCAATGCGGCATAGTTCATGACATTAGAACAAACCATGAATCACACGCGCAACCAGAAATTATTCAACGATTGTTGCTCTGGTGTTGGCCGAGTGACAATGCCCATAAGCCGTCGTTATGCTTTTTGGGGCTGATAAGCAAATCCTTTACGGATCAACAGTGGATTCAGGCATTTTTGTACTAAGCTCTTTCTAGTTTTACACTCTTGTTTATTAAAATGTATTGTGCTTGACAGAGCCGGCGCAGCGTTATTCTACACTGTTGTAGAAAAAGGATGTGCACAGTGGATTAGTAGGACAAACCCGAAATGCTTGCCTCACCTCGAATACTGGAACATATAGACGGGTCTCCTAGAGTATTTGGGCGCACAAATTCCGACTCGAGCAGTCGTAATATACTCTGCGTAGCTCTGGAATCGCGATGGGTTTGAGGTTTGCGCAGAGCCAGATTCATGTCTCGGTCGGCAGCAGCGCTCGGGTGGGCGCTCTACATGTACATTTTTCAATGTCTGGATACCTGGGACACGCTTAACGTGCAGTTCGGGCGGATCAGGAGCTTGGGGGCGACTTGCTTGTTGGACAACATTGGCGGTATCTACATTTATCCGGTCGCTGGTGCAGTCAACTATGGCGGCAGCATGAATGCTAATCGATTTTGCTTAAATGTGCTCTTCAATTTTAAAGCTTGTTCCGTGTAACTATAATAGCAGTTTACATTTTGCAACTCAGTACTAGCAGCACACTTCACTTTGCAACGCAGCTCTAGCGTATGGTTCTTCAGTGCACATAGCTCCAGTGCGTTTTTGAAGCACTGGTTATTAGCTACGATCTAAATGTCGTTGCTACAAGCAGCAGACTGTTTTTAGAATCGCCGTTTCGCTGAATTCGACGCTGGCGGCAGCACGCTACTCGGAAATACCCTGCGGAAACTAGCCAGCTGGACCGCCCCAGCCATATCCTTCCGCCTTTTACAGTCCCAGCGCTGTTTTCGCATCGCTGGGACTACTTTTTGCGTAAAAGTGATTCAGGCGCTTTATGTGTGCTGCCAAAGAATCCTTGTAACAAGTAGCCGAAAATAACTCAATGTTTGAACTGCTGTTAGCGTAAAAGCAATCCAGGTGCTTTATCACCGTGCAGCTCGCCGCTGTTTTGACATCCCCATTGTGAAAACATGCCAGGCGCTTTATCTGCGCTGCCAAAGAATCCTTGTAACAAGCAGCCGAAAATAGCTTTTATATATATTTTATTCAGCTCGACACGCCAGCATCAAATTGAACTCAACAAACAAAGCAAATAAAAAGGTTGCTAAAAGATATATTTAAAAGTTCCATATATAAAGTCATCGCCATTAAAACGGCGCCTTCAAATATCCATAAATAAAAACCCAGGTCCATATCACTTTGCATTAGCGGCCGAGTCGTCGAGTGGAGCTTCAGCTTATGAAGTCTGTGTCTAGAATAGCGCAAGTTCGAGGAGAGGGACAAAGTGCTGTGTGTCTGCGCTTGATTGCGCGCTTTGAGAACTAAATGTCAGCCCTGCTGGACCCTGTGCGATAGCTCGATTTTGGAGATTGGCCAATGGAGACAGTAAATTGACCAAAATTGCCTGATTGAGTTCATTAGCCCGGTCAGCCAAATCGCGGTCAATAGTCGCATTGGCATACTGTTGGAACTTGCGGTTGAAACTTATCTTAAATTGGTAAGGCAGCCAGCGCGTGTAGCCATACGCAAGATCATTACGCGCTACATAGCGGAAATGGATAAACAATGACGCTGCGAGCTCGTAGCACCTATTGAAATGCGTGGCTGTTGGCGTAGTTAAATTGCAAAACACGTTCCAGCGAAGGAAAGGCAATGCTAGCCAGTTTTCAAGCTGTGGGACATTGCGTGGCAGCTTGGCACGCAGATCTGCTGCACTAATGAACGGGCGATGTTGCTCCTGTGTTCGGGTAGCGTTCTCTCTGTCTGAAAGTGCGTTTTCTTCGCGCACGACACAGTTTACAACTTTGTGCGCAATACTCAACCATTTTGCAAAGAATTTTAGTCGAAATTCGCCGAGAGATGGACATTCACCGAGCAAATGCTGTACCGAGTCTAGCACGCCGCAGTTGCACTCGGGCGGTGTGCGCCCAGGGAGCCGGTTCAGCGCCAAACGGTGAATGGTGCTGCGGGCTTCGGGCGGTGCGTTCAGGCGGATAATGCTAATCCATGATGGATCCGCCATCGACAGTCCTGGGCTCTGTACTGAAAATGTCGGAAATATCATTTGTTTTGGATCGTACTCGATGAATTTGCGCGTTTTGCTTATGTCCTTCCATTGCTCAAAGGGCAGTGCTGTGCCATCGCCAGTCTGTGCAGCTGTGCCATATGCCATGGTGTATTGATACGAGCGTGAGCGAGCCTGATCCGACAGGTCCTGGATTTGATCGTCCACCATGTCATAATAGTCGTCCAGCGAGTCAGCTATTTTTTCAGCGGCTGTTGGATCCTTCGACTCAATGAGGGATGACCGGAGAACGCGTACAAGGTAGGGGATTTCACTAACCGTAACCGGACCGACGTGCTTCTTGATTGTAAGGAGGTGCTTTAGGGCGCCAGCGTACACACCCCAATAATGAAAACCTGATATGTGAATGTGGCCAGTCAACAAGAGTGGCCGTGTAAGCGCGTTTCCCTCGGGTTTGCAGGTAACTTCACGCAATAAATTGGCCAACTCGCCTGTGCCATTGCCAGTTTTGTCGTGCAATACTTTATACGCATCATGCCAGGTCGGTGGCCATGTCATCTCTCGTACGCGTGCAAAGCTGTCTGCCTGTATGAGTGGATCAAAGAACAACTGATCGCTGTAGTTAATCATAACCTTCTTGAGCGACTTTGGCAAAGACTTCCCGTGCTCTAGTATGTACCATCTCCACAGTGCAGTCAGCATCGCTGGCCACTCGGGGATCGGGTGACGGACATTGCGCGGTGAATCAATACCAGTAACGCGGCGGATGTGTTCTGCATAGCGCGCCATCATTTTGAGCTTTGTTGCTTCAAAAATGCCGCGGAGAGTGGGCAGGCCGTAACCGCCGTCTCTGGCCGGGCGCGCAGCCAGCTTTGGTCGCAGAAATGGAAATATCGGCTTCCACAGCAGGCGGTGCAGCGCAGCATCAGTACGCGTTATCTGTGCCATTGTAAAATCTTCAATCTGGAATGCCAAGGAGAAGCGCGGATGCACAAATGTGGAGAGCGCATAAGCGCGTCCCTCGATAGTCTTCTGCGCTCGTACAGCGCGTTGTCCAACGGCAATTATCTTGGCAATTAACTCCTCTCGCAATGCATGGCGCGTGTCCTTGGAGACATTACAGCCAAACACTGTGCCAAAATAGCAAATGGGAGTTCCACTTGGTACAGGCGTCACCGGCAGATTCTGTGGAATCTCACCAGGACTGTGATTGAATGGCACAATCTCCATTTTTGCCTCGTTGAAACTTGCAGTTGTTGCATTGCAGTAGAGGTCGATGCCTCGCTTCAAGTCAGGCCAATACTTTAGCGAACTGAGCATCACCACCGTTTTGTCCATGTACATTACGTGACTGCCGTTGGCGCCAGGAATATTCAGTTTTGCTTCCTCTGGCAAATTGTCACGAATTGCGCAGCCCAGCAATTCCGCGGCAATAACAAATAGTACGCTGTTCAACTTGTCGCCTTGCCGTATACCACGTCGAATTGGAAATGATTTGGTCAGCTGGCCGTTCACTATGACGCGCGAAGACGAGATACCGTATAGCGCTTTGATCGCGCTAGTATAAATGGCCGGAATGCGAATTTTGTTAAGGACAGCAAACAGGGCAGCATGTGATATGCGAGCATAGGCTTTCTGTTGATCAAGGAATACCATGGCGCCCTGGCGCTCTGTACCCTCAAGGTACTTTGTTGCCGCCTGCAACTTATAAATGCCGTCAGTGATGCGATGGCCAGGAATAGTTGCAAACTGCTCGGGCGACACTAAGCGGCGCACCAAACCTCCAATGCGCTCAGCAACAATCGACGTCAAGATCTTGAGATCCGCGTTGAGCAAAGTAGTCGACTGGTAGTTATCCAGTAAACTACAGTCGCCATCCTTGTACTCAAGCGTGATCGAGCCCTCGGCAAAGAACGCTGGTACGGAATCTGGATCACAAAGCCATATATTGCCCAGGTGATGCAATATTTTCTGTGCTGTCGGCGAGTGGATATACAGCTCGGATGGAACCCCGTTGGGCCCTGCTGCCTCGAGAAGCGCCGCCTTTTTACAGGAAGCTATAATACTATTAATCTCGAATGATCGTGGCATTGCACGAATCTCTGCGTCAGTCAGTGCACAATCTCTGTCATCGATATCGCTGAACATCAACTCACAGAGGGCCTCCGTGCTCTCCCAAGAAGGCTCATCGTGCTCAAACGCTCTCCCAAAATAATACTCAGCTGCCGCGTGCAAGTCGGCTGCCGTGGAGTGTGAAAACTCATTTACTCTCCTTGGAATGTAGCTATGCCGAGTCGGGTTGAGCGGATAAAAGCTTGTTGAAAAGGCATTTTCGGGATTGCGATAGCTGGGCGACAACCCTGCTGGCGATGTGTACTGCAGCGCAACAATTGCCTGCTTCCGCCGGGGATCAATGCGTCGCTTTGTAACCAGCGACTGCCAAACTGGGTTCCTGTCGCCGTCATTGAGCCAGATAGATGCAGTTTTCTCCTGAAGTTCTAGCGATGCTTTCTGGGCAAGCGCCACGGCCTGTTCTTCGAAACTGCGTATTTTGTCTTCATGGATTTCCCAACCCAGTCCGTCTTGCTCATTGCCCAGACGCATGCGTTCCTCGCGCAGCCAGAGTATTTTGTTCTCCAGGCGATTATGTTGCAGGTCGCTCTGATCGCGTGAATGCTGTAAAACATCGCCGAGTAACTCGCGATATCTTTCAAACGCAGCGTGTCCAGTGAGCATGAAATCAAATTTGCCCAGAATTTGCTCGATTATCGCCAAATGAACCGGGTCAGACGGGAAATCGTGCGCCATTTCGTATGAGGTGTCAGAAAAGAACTCTCCGAGCAGTGTCTGAGGCGCATAGAGCGTAAGCTCTTTATGATCCGAAAAACTGCCAACATCAATATGATCGTATTTCGCGCGCTTGACATCCAGCAAATGTGGAGGAATGAGGATGTGATCAACCCTTGACACGTAGGGGATGCCTGTCTCGTTACGTCGCTTGAATGTGTAGTACCGACTCCTGTCCACAGTCAGTCGCGGATTAGCAAGCTCAGTTAGTGTTTCACAGGCGTTGCACAGCTCCAGCGACTCTGTGTATAGATGCATAAGGCCTTCTTCAGGATAACCCGAAGCCACGCGGCGGTCCATTCGCATTGTTGCAAGATTAAAATCCCCGCCAATAATTGGTGACCAGCCAGCCTGCTGATACAACATGACAGTTGAGATGATGTCATGGTGAAATGCCCGAATGTTCTCAAATGGACCGTGGACCGATACCAGCAGTAGTCCAAAATCGGGAACTACTACAAACGTGGCACGCGAACAGCTGGCTTCAGTTTCCAGCCGTGCTAACCCAAAGCGCGTGCTGACCAGCACAGCCGTGTCATAAAACCTTCCGCCTTCGCGAGGGACACCGGCGAATATAGTGTACTCGGGGAATCGATCAAGCAGTTCCTGTGGCGGAATGGCCGTATTAAGCTCTTGAAGAAACACAAAATCATGTCGTGAATCTGACATGATATTGCGCTTGTTCAGCGCCATGCGCAACATGTCGAGCTTGGCGGTGCGCTCGTCTGATTCTCGAAAACGCCCGCCACCATTTCTTTTTTCGTCGGCTGTTCGGTATGCCGCCACACCAAGCTTGGCTCCACAAATATTCTGTAAAAACACAGAAAAATTCGGGACGTCTCGATATTGCGCTGCAGGCTGTATGTGCTCTGCTGCACGCTCAGCATGGCTAGCCAAAGGCAGTGGACGGCGAGACTCGATAGGAAGGTCGTCGTCGTCTTCATCGACGTCACTAGGGTCTAAAACCTCAGCTGTAGCAGGTTTGCCAGTGGTTTCAGGGGCAACAGATTTGCTGGTGGTGTCGGGGGCAGCAGATTTGCCGGTGAAGCTGGCTGTTCCAGGTAGAGGCGTGGATCGGCGCTCATACTTTTTCGGTTTCTCATCCACAGTGCCACCAGGCACGGTTGGTATGCTGCATCCGCCCGCCGTCGTCTGGGTAAATTCAGCAGAAGTTGTCGATGGGGTTTTCATGTTTAAAACAGTATTACACAATTTAGAGACTTTAGAAAAAGTTAAAGAGTTTATTAAAACTTCAGGACAGCTTGTTCTTTAAAACATAGAGCGCTAGTAGCTCTGATATAAACTTTGCCCTTATCCGCTAAGGTGTTGTATAAGTTTAGGCCTCTATACAACAAACTGTCTATAATTTTCACAAAGCGTGTCTGTAATGTGGAAATTATATTAGCTGAAAGTCAAATAGCACATTATCAAATTGGTTTTAAAAATAATTACCTTTTAAAGTATAACTTTATTTATCTTGTAGAAACTAAAACAGTTGAAGAAAAACGATAAAAATTAGTCCGTGGCAGCAGTACATCTTGTGGAAAGTGCTTTAGCAAAAAAGCTGCTGATCCGGCCAAGGCAATTTATGTTGGTGCTGCCTCGCTGTCAACATGGTTAGCAATAATTGATGGAATAATAAATTGGAGGCTGTTTTTGGACATTCGTTTTGGCATTCCTCCATCAGTCGACTAATTGGGCCAGACCACCTACCCACGACACGAGTAATGGCTGTGCGAGCTTCATAGCTGAGTTTATTTTCTGTGTCATTTAAATTAGCAATTTACATTTAGCAACTCGTTAATGCTAGGTGTGCCATATTATTTTACTGAATCCATGAAGCACAACTCTAGCGGCACACATCATGTTGTAACACTGTTCTTTGATGTATGGTTCTTTAGTGTGCATAGCTCTATGGCGCTACAGCTATTTAACAATCAAAATGCAATTGTTTCTCTCATATAGTGCACATTATGTTTTATATGAGAGAAACGACACTGAACACATTTCCGTTGGTGTATATAAACAACAATCGCTATTTGTATAGGCAGCAACGGCGCCAAGATAGTACAGAGTACAGACATTAAACATATAACAGAGATATATTCTAATTGTAGCAATGCAAAGACTTTATACAAGAGACTAATTATATCGTATGCGCTCAATATGAAGACCAACGTCTATTATAAAGAAGTGTATTGATGCAAAAGCTTTAAATAGAGCAATATACAGTGCACAGAAGAGCTGCACAAAAAGGTTGTATGTTAACGAGCTGAGCACGCCAACGAGGTGTGTGCGCCAACGAACTGAGCATGCCAACGAGCTGCCTACCACTAGAGCTGCGCACGAAAGTGCAGTGTACCTCAAGAGCTGTGTGGGCCAACGAGTTGTGCACACTAATAAGCTGTCCACCGCTAGAGCCGCGCACAAGAGCGTTGTGCACCACAAGAGATGGGCGCTGCTATAGCTGTGTGCCAAAGTGCTGTGCACCAGTAGAGCACTGTGCCGCCAGAGCCGTGCACAAGGGCGCTGTGCATCTCGAGAGCCACGTACAAACGACTCACACAAAGAGCTGAGCGCCAATATAGCCGTGTGCCAACGAGCTGGATACAAAAGAACAGCGTGCCGCTAACGCTCGCATCGAAGGGCCGCACACGATAGAGCCGCTACATTACAGATTCAAAGCTATAACTTCCAATTTAAACAACAGAAAAGAAAACATTATTCGCTGTGCAGCTCGCCGCTGTTTTGACATCAATCTAATTTAGCAGCTTGGCATTGTACTAACCGATCTAAAAGGTTTATCTACGCTGCAAAAGAATCCTTGTAACAAGTAGCCGAAAATAGCTCAGTTGGTAGAGCACGTGACTGTAGTTTTAAAGCGGGTAGACTTCCAAAAAGTTGAGTACGCAAGAAAGATATCATGGGGTCCCTGGTTCAAATCCGGGTTTTCGGATCTTTTTGCCGTTCGGATCATCTTTTGATGTTTTGGCGTGACGGATCCATGAGGCCTCTTTTGCGTGTCGCAACTCATCAAGCAGCTATTTACGATCCATGCGCACACTGGTTCTTTTTGGTAGTATGACGCCAAAGTGACACCCCTTGCATCAGTGCGTTTTCTTTTGCCCATTCCTCTTTTCTTACCCATTGGTGCAATGGCGGGGCACAGCTCGGCGGGTCATTCTCTTTATTAGCACTAAACTTTGAACAAAACAGTGGCTATGCCGAGCCTTTGCAGTGCTGGCAGTACTTTCAGCAAACAGTATTCAAGGTTAAAGTCGACCATGCCCGATTATGTCACGGAAAGGAATGCTAAATTGACTACTTTTATTATGCCAATATTTGCTCATAAATAAGCCTTTACTTCTTCTTTGTAATACTAAAGTAGTAAGGTGCATGGCCTGCTGAATTGGTGCATTTGCTTCCACATTTTCCACATTGGCTTATATTTCCGCTCATTGTCAGCAAGTTCAAACTAGTAAAAGGTAATGGTGGTTGGTGGAGAATAAAATGAGAGGCATGCATTAGCCATTTTATAACTGGCACAATCGGTATTTATCTAACAGCTTAGGAGTAATCTTCTTGCAATGAATTATTATGTCCTTTGTTTTTTGGGGTAAGACTTGTACAACTGCCAGCATTGCTGCGGCTCTCTTTTACACAAATCAAAATATTAGCAAGTGATGTCTGCACTCTATATTATTTGCAAAAGAACCCAAGCATCCGTTGTGCTATTTTTCTAGTAAGACTTGCCCCACTACCAGAATAGCTGCGGTTTTCTTTTACACAAAATATAAGGGATGCTGGGTACTCTTTGTGCTATTCATCTTGGGGTGACTTGTACAACTGCCAGCATTGCTGCAGCTCTCTTTTACACAAATCAAAATATTAGCAAGTAATATAAGCACTACATAATTGGCAAAGAACCCATGCATCCTTTGTGCTATTTTTATTATGAGACTTGCACAACTGCCTGATTGCTGCGGCTCTCTGACATAAAATAAATGGAATGCCAGACACATGAGCCAGCTGTTTTAGTTTATCACTAATAGTAGCAAGTAATGTCTGCACTACATTATTTGCAAAAGAACTCATGCATCCTTTGTGCTATTCATCTTGGCGTGAGACTTTTACCCCTGCCGGAATTGCTGCGGCTTTCTTTGTCATGAAAAGATGCCGAGCACAGGGGCCAGCTGCTTTATTTAATCTAGAGCACACGATTTCATGGATTTTCTGTAGTTATTTAAATGTGGAATTGACAAACTAACTAGTATTTATTACAACAGACAAAATGTAGTATAATAAAATATTTGTTACTTCAAAATAAGTTAAGTTCCTATGAAAATACTACCGGACAACATGTCCTTATATGTGGTGTCAGTCGTGTACTGACACAGGGAAAACCTAATCCAATATGTGATGTGTCATGTATGTATAATACATGTGACATGATACATATCTCACATGATTATACAACACAAAATATTCACTGTAATGTACCAATCCTTGCAACACTCAATGGAAACATGCTTTTTAGCTTTAAACATTAAACAATGTATTCCAGTAGTTACTGCCACAATTTGCAAGGACACAGCATGCTTGCACGTTACTTATTTCTTAATTGGTGTCATTTCTCCTCTGCCGCTATGTAGCGGATTTGTGCATGGCCTTCCACATAACGCACAGTTAGCTTGTTGCATGGTATGTATATTATAAAATAAAGGAATATGTTGGTGTTGGTAATTCTTGGAAAAAAGGATGGCCAGTTTTGTCTTTTTATAACAGCTGTTGCTGTACAACACTACACTGTAACAACAGGGTAGAGCTTTGGCCATCACTAAAAGGCGGAAATTAAAAAGATGGCCAGTGCTTTTAAGAATAAAAAGTGCGACCAGTAGAAAGAGCTTTTATATTAATTTCGGCATCTCTGCAAATGTTTCTTTCACACAAAAGGCAAACAACTGCCGAGCGTTCACTAAACAGAGCCTTTGCCTTTGGATACATTTTCCTCAATTTAGTACTATGGAAAGCGACGATTTGTAGCATGGCAAGCTTCACAAAACCCACATTGTTCTCATAGCTCAATAGTTTTTTGAACGACTTGCAAATCAACGTTAAGTTATAATTGACAGCATCTCGGTACATTGGTTACATAAAGCGCAGTACCACTGCACACACATCCACCCATTGCATCTTTTGATGTGTGTATCTTCTCCTACCCACCCTGAGCGCAGCTCTACCGAGTGTTGCCCTTTGGTGCAAGAATTTTTAAATGGATACCATGGCAACTCATAGCTTCTGTGCAAAGCTCAATATATACAGCGTTTGCACTGTGGTTTAAGGTAAAAATAAACAGGCAACGCAATTCGTTGTAAAAAGCAACTATTTAGACACTGCAAAAGCTGTTATTAAACTGGCACAAAAGATAAACGGATCCGTTTTGAAACTGTGCGATGAAACATGACGCTCGTCGATCCACAAGCAGACAGTCCAAAAAAATGGCAAAAAGTATTCCGCAACGGGGAATTGAACCCCGGCCGTCACGGTGAGAGCGTGAAATCCTAGCCACTGGACCATTGCGGATTGTCGATTAATAAGCTAATACTACCAACTTGATTGTTTTCACTTAGTAAACATGACAAGGGCGCGTACCTAACATTTGTATGTGCGTTGATTATATTTACCGAAGCGCTTGTTGTGCGTTGGTGTGTGGAGATTATGTTGACAAAGTAATTCGTTTACTTTTTACTCTAATACTGTAGAAACTTTAACGCAAAATACATTTTACAAGGCGCGTGTGCGTAGCCAAACTTAAAAATACACGAAATTGTGCATTATCGCTTTTCTTCGTTTCTTGTTTATATAATTAATAAATGCATGTGGTGCCAGAGGTGGGGCATGCTCAGTTGGTGGATTTGCCTCAGAAATGGCATGAGAGTATTTTATACTTGCAGAAGGTAGTTTGGCACGACAATTAGTGGCATAATGGCCGGGTTTACTACATCTGTGACAAACCACTTGCGAACTTGAGTGCTGCTGGGCCGATCTTGTATCATCCTCGGCGGATTTTTGTGCATCGCCGGAAACCAGTGTTTTGCCCATGGCCAAGCGGTAATCGGTTGAATCGTGCGAACGGGATTGATGGTACTCGCACCACTTGTTGATCTTTCCTGCTCCCTTGTTTGTCGCCACAGATCCACTACCGCTTCCAGAACCACTACCAGATGAAGATTTGGGCTTTGCCCGGTGTACAGCAAACATTTTATCTGCAATTTTTTACCAGCTGAGAGACTGTAAGATCTTGATCTCTCAGTTGTGTGTCAACAACACCACTAACATCTTCAGGAAGCTTATG
>JANBQV010000170.1:0-15825 GCA_027577495.1 Coemansia sp. RSA 720 | reverse complement strand
CCTCTCTAAACCTCCAAAACCCCCTCCTCAAAAACCCCTCTCAAAAACCCCCTCTAAACCCTCTAAAAACCCCCTCCTCTTAAAAACCCCCTCCAAAACCCCCATCATATATAATATGATACTTAATTTATATAATTAAATAATATCACAATACTTAAACTAATTCTAGCAGTATACTAATTAGGCCAGCAGTTATTACTGGAGCTATTGCCTTAAGTTGATAACTACTAATAACCCTTTAAGGGCACTACATCCATAATACTCCCTCAAAAATATGCTTCTTCTTCTTTTTTTTACAGTCTTTACATATGCCCTGATATGAGTCTACCTTATTGTTACATTTTCTGGATCTTTGATAATAGCATTCGTATTCAAACAGGCCCATTATATAAAGGCAGTCTTTTATATTAAATCTTAAGATTGAAAAACGTAAATAGAGAGCAGATAGATATAACCTCTTCATAATGTTGCCAGCCATGTATTTTCCTTTATATAATATTTTAAAAATACAAATTTTACTCCTTATCTTCAGATATAATTGGATTTGTCATCCTATGGTGGAATGTAGCCTTTTCCTTACATTTGCTTTACTATGGTCACATTTCTTTGATAATGGATTCATTTAAATGTCAGTTGATTTATTTATCTTTGTCAATTTTAATTTATCTACAAAGGGTTCATTTATTTATCAAAGGGTTCATTTTTCTTTACTATTCTACAATTTTCTTTGTAATGAAAGAATTCATTGGGTAGTGAAAGAAATCACATGAGTAGTAAGCTGCTAATTGTGGGCAATAGTTCAACACTATCACCAAACAGGAGAAAAATCAATGAACACAAGACCTCACATACTCACTAATTAATAATATTACATTCTTAGATCTATAGTTGTCACTGCTTAATAGGTAGTTGTTCACATTACAGTTGTTTAGTTACTTTAAACACCTTCCTGGAGCTCCTAGCAGAAAAATATAAGCTGATTAGATTCTATCAATGGGTAAGCCAAGAACAAAGATAGGACAGTTTATATTAAATCAACAACAGTATAGAATATGGTAGTTGTTGGCTATTGTCTATTGCATTATGCAATTGTATACCTGCTTATTTGATTTGCCTATTTCAGATAAATACAAAGAATGTCTACAAAGAATGATTTACTTTTTCATTTATTCTACTAATTAATATACTACAAAGGAGGTCACTAAAGAACTGGCTGTCTATCATGTGTTACATCTAGATTTTAAGTGTATGGAAGCCAATAGATTAGTTAATTCGATAGGTAGAGAGAAATTAAGACAAATCCTTTTTTGCTATGCATTGCTCTTATTCTAAAATGGATGATATGATTTCCATCTCTAGCTAGGGAATTTCCTGTCATATGAGGGGTGAGCTGTAGTGTTAGGCTGGCATTGAGAACTAAGCTGGCATTTCTGACAATGTGTAGTTGTCTCTAATGGGCAGCTTAGTGTAATATAGATGCCCCCTAGCCTACACACTCTACTACAAAATAGGGGAAAGCAGTAGGTATCTGTTTTAGCCAACATAATATATATGGTTTACATAAGCAGTTAGGCTATAATACTATTACTTGCATACTGTACATTTATACTCACAAACTTTTGATGCCATATAGTTAAGCCAAGAGTAGAATATGTAATTAGTGGTATTATGACATAAAGAATAATGGCATTGCTTCATTTATAATTCAGCAGATAGGTAAAAAAACAATATTTCTGTTCTATTTCTGCTATAATATCATTAGTTTGAAATAAAAAGTTGAGTACTTTTTAATTACTGGGTGCTTTATGAAATAATAAGTGAAAGAATGTCTAGCCCAATATTTTTCTCTGCAGACTAGTTCAAGATATTTTAGGTCAAAGCCTGAAGCATTTCTTTTACAAGACAAGATATGAATATCACACTGGTTATTAAGCTTTGTGATGTGTACATCAAGAATACTAAGTATTCTGTTGCTCCATAGATTTGGTATCAAACATAATATATAACAACTAAATCCCCTTTCAGCAGTAAGGAATTCTACTAAACACATATAAATTTTATGAAAGAATTACGTAACTTCCTCTTGGAAAATAGATATTTTACCCTGGAGTTTGCAACTTTCACATACATTAAAGATTAGGTGCTCTTCTTTAGAAGATTATATTATGCAAATAGCAGGTGCTTTCACTATAGTAATAGAAGGATTTGAATACTTTTAATATTTCTTACAAGACTATTATTATATTTAGGAGCCAAACATATTACTACATGTATAGTTACATTTTGTTAAACACAATATAAACAAAGACAAGCATGTTCATAATAGTCAGGTTAATGTGTTGTAAGTTTGCATAATTAATACTCTGATAGGCAAAGTCATGTATTTCCTAATAATATATCAGTTAGTTTCAATTTTGACTATTGTTAAATTTGAGAAACAATATACCATGCTTGGCACAACTTGTAGCAAGAAATGCATATGCTAAATATGCAGACTTAAGCTTCATGTACAGGTACAAGCAGGTGCATTGATGCTGGGTTAAAGTTACAACATGCTCTATTAATTCCTTGAACTACAATGTAAAGTCTAATACTTCCTTGTAGCTATCATACTAGCTTGAGCAAGTAGCTTGCTGAGCACATTTATTCTGTAAACATAATATAACTGTTTCATGTCTCTACTTTTCATTGAGCCATTTCTGTATGACATGGCCAATTAGTGGTGTTCATTTTTAGTTACAAATATTTTTTATCTGCCAGCAGGTATATAAAATCAAGAGAATTCCCTTATTCTCAATTTTATAAGAATATTTCCTACTTCTAACCAAATAAAGACTACTGTGTTAAGTGGCACATTCAGAATTATTATCATGGGCTTAGAGCAGTTGTTTGGTAACATCAAATGTTTATAGTAAGAATTAGTCTACTAGATAAGCAAAAAGGTTTCTACTTTAGCTTGGACAATTCCTCATTTTGATATGCGTATAAATGTCACCTTACACAGACACTTTGATATATCTCAAGTAGTTTCATTTATTTAGTATCCTTTTTAGCCAAGCAATGTAAACAAAAATATGCACCCTTTAATACTTTGTTATCACAGTTTTCTCCAATATATTCATGTTTATTAGCTGATGAAATTATAATATACTAAGCAGGTTTTGAGAATAGATTTAGTTTAAAAGTTGTTGGTATTCTTAAGCAAGCCCATGTGTTTGTCTTTTATAATAGTCTAAGAGAAATGGAGACATGCCTTTCCTTCTTTAGATACAGCATTTGTCTTTGATATTATTAATTTGTCATTAAAAGCTTTCATTTGCCTTTCATAAGATTAATTTCTTGTTTGATGCATTCATTGGTCATCTAAATGACACATCAGTCTGTCTCACAGCCTATTTCCTCAGCTATTATTGTTGTATAAGCATTTTGCTCTATACAATATTCTAGCAGATTAGGGCATAGCTTCTATCAGAGCCACTAGGGCTCTGTGGTTTTATAAGGACATGCTGTCTTGAGGTTTCTTGTAGTATAATAAAATATATTGTGACTTCAGAATAAGTTTGTTTTTCTCTCAAAATACTACTGGACAACATATCCTTATATGTGGTGTCAGTTGTGTACTGACACAGGGAAAACCTAATCCAATATATGATGTCATATATGTATAATACATGTGACATGATACATATCTCACATGATTATACAACAGTTATATGTGTTGCATTTTATAAAAGCCCCATTTTCCTTTCTATATCTGTATTTCTCTATCAAAGGCTGCATTTGCCTTTCTAAAGCTGCATTTGTCTTTCAAAGGCTGCATTTGCCTTTCTAAAGCTGCATTTGTCTTTCAAAGGCTGCATTTGCCTTTCTAAAGCTGCATTTGTCTTTCAAAGAGCCCATTGCTTTTATAAATGATATGACTGCACAGAAAAATATTTTTATCCTGAAGAAAGCTAGACTTAGAGTTCTAAGGCTAGCCAAAATATGCAGTTTGCTGTGCCCATGGCAGTTATAGAATTAATATTATTTTTAATTCAACTTTTCACCTAGGCAATACTGCACATCAATTAATTGAGGAGTTGGTTGGACACTTTTACTTTTGAAGCTCCCCTGTTATATAATTATGTGAGATATGTATCATGTCACATGTATTATACATACATGACACATCACATATTGGATTAGGTTTTCCCTGTGTCAGTACACGACTGACACCACATATAAGGACATGTTGTCCAGTAGTATTTTCATAGGAAAACTTAACTTGTTTTTAAGTCATAACATATTTTATTATACTACACTAATGCACTCCTATGGCTCATATCCTCAAATGTGATGTTTCTGTTTTTAAGCCATCATATGCATACTGCAACTGATAGCTCATATTCACCATAACTATAGTTGATAATAGTATTTTATTTAAGAGTTATGCTCAAGGTACCACCAATTCTTAAGCCTGTGAGCTTTAAACAGTGTGTTTATTACACATAAAGAGGACTTTAGAAGAAGTTAAAGAATTCATTATAAACTCAGGACAGCATGTCCTGTAAAAACTACAGAGCTCTAGTAGCTCTGATAGAAACAATGCCCTAATCTGTTAGGGCATTGTTTAAGCACTGGCTATTATACAACAGTGTTGGTAAGTTAAATTGATACAGATAATCTATTTTCTAAATAAATCAAAGTCTAATTAAGCTAGATGATATTCTTTCCAATTGCTTTCTATGGCAGATAGAAGATATGTAATTTAAAGACCTTGGTGTAAATGATTCCTCAATAGTTGATCACATATTGTTTGTTTTACTTCATTAAGGCCTCTGAACACCTAACACCTTATTAACATATTCTAAACAAAGGTCACATAATAATTCTCCATCATTTGCTACTTCATCACATTTAGGTGCTCTGCAGGGGTTGGGATCCTGGTTATACATTGATAAAAGTGTGCTGGTGAAAAATAGGAAGAAATTTAGGATAGTGTGCAATAAGGGCTAAAGGAAATGCTTGTGGCTAGTTCTTTCATTTTATAGTTAACTATTGGCCACCTTTTGAATTATTCCTTCACTTGGGAATCTTTTAGCACTGTCTCATTTAATTTATTTTTCTTTTGCTTTTCCTTTTGCTTTTTTCTTTTACTTTTTGATTTAATTTTGATTGGTTCTTGCCAAGCATAAATCTATTGCCAACCCTCTGAAAGCTATGTCACTATAAATCTGGATAGACTACTTGAGGAAATGATGTATTAGTTTCAGATTAATTAATCAGCTAGAGTGTTTTACCATTGACCAACATCTTTTATATAAATATAGCAATGGCAAATAAAATACACAACAATTACACAGATAACAACTATATGTGGTGTAGTATAATAAAATATTTGTTACTTCAAAATATGTTAAGTTCCTATGAAAATACTACTGGACAACATGTCCTTATATGTGGTGTCAGTCGTGTACTGACACAGGGAAAACCTAATCCAATATGTGATGTGTCATGTATGTATAATACATGTGACATGATACATATCTCACATGATTATACAACACAGAATATAAATATCTTCTTCCTTATAAAATATCCTACATATTTTCCTTTACATAATATTTCATAATAATATGGCAACTACTCCTTACCTTTTGTAATTCTTATATTTGTTATCCTATTATTGCATTTGACCAATTATATACAATGGCCCTTTAATGAAAACATTGTTCTACTAAGGATGTATATGTCTGTCAAAGGATTTATTTTCTTTTATATGATCATCTGACTGTCAGATGATTTGTTTGTCTTTCACCTATTTCTCTTTGTCTTTCACCTATTTCTCTTTGTCTTTCACTTATTTCTCTTTGTCTTTTACCTATTTCTCTTTGTCTTTAGCCATTATTCTTCTATCCCCAATTTTCTTTGAAACAAATGCAGTTGCCAAGTGGGCAATATAGGTAGGGGAAATTAAAAATTTATTTTTAGTAAAGAAAAACAACAATAAGCACCTATTGCTGTTTTCTTCCCATTTATAGGGTAGTTTGGACAGCACTCTTGCCTCCTACACAAAGCCACTGATTGCAGATTGTCCATGCCAGCTTGATACAACAGCTTGTCTCTTATATAATATATTTGAGAACTATATTTATTGCTGTGAAATATATTCTAGAAAGCACACAGTTGATAATATTACAAAAGACAAATGTATTCTTTGTGAAACATATGCAGCTCTGGTGTAGTATAATAAAATATTCTTTACTTCAAAATAAGTTAGTTCTATGAAAATACTACCAGACAACATGTCCTTATATGTGTCACCAGAACACAGCTGACACTCAGAGAACCTAATACAATATTTAATATAATACATGTATGATACATGTGACATGTGGCTTAATTCACATAATCATACAACAGACTGTGAATGCGCAAAAAGGACAATATGATGGCGACAATAGCAATGGGAGCAGCAGTGAGGGCAGCTGCTGAACATTTAAATAAGCGAACATTTCTACAGTAGAGTTTGAAATCTTCAGTATTAAATTTCACTATTTCTTATATCTAGTCTTTGTGGTGTGCATGCCTTCTGCCTGCCTCCATTTTGTAACAATAGTATTAGCATTTGTACAAGAGCATAATAGATGTTGAAATAGTCAAATTGTTATAGATGTATTGGAATAGAAGAAGACCCAGAATCCACTAATGATTCTGGGGGAAAGCTCTCTATCCTTGCCCCTACCTGATGGGGATATTTCCGATTATGGGTGTTGCCACATGACACAAATGGAATAACCAAAAAAGAACATCAAGTTGTATTGAATTTAGATAATAAAATTGACTTGAAACTACTCATCATAATCAAATGCTGCTGGCATTGTTCCACAGTCCTTGGCATAGTCTTCTTCAGTTGCAATGATGGGTGCCACATGTTCTAGGAATGCGTCTAGTGTGCACAAAGATGATCCCATGCGATAGTGATGCTTGCCATGCGCCTGGCATGTTGGCAGAGTCAGCACCTGATCATTAAGCAGCACACGCACATAGTGGTCTTTGCCCACAGGCTGAGTGAGTGTCGAAGGCTTTGGCAATGCATCACACTGAGCTGGCTGTGGTGCTGGTGTTGCATCATCTTTGAATAGCTCAAATGTCAGCATTGACGCAAACGGCAGCCAGTTGGGATTGACTGAGCCCATCATTATTGCCAGCGGTGCAATAGTGACATCGTGGCAGCCATACAGTGCTAGTTGTGGCACACCTGGAGTTTCAGCTGCAGTAGGTGCGCGCACACCACCTGGAACAAGCAACAAATCGCCCTCATGTTGTGCGCCAATGCGTGTCTTGCTGGCTGGAGTAGTTGCTTGGACCATGGTTTGCATAATGTCATTGAGCAGGCGGCCAAATCCAAGACGCTGGCCAGTCACCGAGTGTACTGGATGCATCCATTGGTGGTGCCCAACGCGACCCAGATTAACAACATGGTCATGCTCAACGTCCGTCGGTAGTGGGCGCCCATGTGCAGCCAGCGAAATCAGCTCATCATACACAATGTGGAAATTGGACCCAAAGTTTGGCTCATCCATCATACGACGCGCACTGTCACCGATACTCGCCAGCTGTACAGTCTGCTTATACACATCGTCGATCCACTTTAGCTGCCGCGCGTCTTTGCAACTAATGTCCATAAAGTGTTTGATAAACTCAAAGCAACCAAAGTTTCCGTGCATGGTCTCCAAATGGTGCAGTCGCGTATGGATCGGGAACTTGCGCAGAAAGTCTTTGTTAAACGCTGGCCATGATCCATTGCGCGAGGGGAACATGCCGGCCAACAGTGCATGGGTGGACTGGAGTACTCGCGAGTAGTCCGTTGAGCGCACATACAGCCAGTCGCGTGCCGAATCGCCTGGTTCGCGAGGTACTAGCTTGAGCCGATCCGCGTACAGCGAGCGCAAGTGCGTGCCAGCTCGGTGCAAAGTATCCAGACCAACATCTGTCAATTGGCCCATGCCACACGACGCTGGAGTCCAGTTTGCTGCCACAGCCGCAGCCGATTTGCTGCCGAGACGAAGTATCCACTTTGCTGGCTCGTATTCTATGCCGCTCTTGAGCGTAGCTGTCTTGCGCGTGTACTTTTGCGAGTCGCTGCCAATTCGCTCAGGGTGAGGCACAGGCATTTCCTCGCTTAATGGCACGAACCGCCCGATTGCCTTCATAAACTCGGAATGCAGATAATTTGCGCGCTCGCAGTGCAACCACTTTTCGTCTTTGGTCAGCCGTGCTTTCATGGGAGTGCGCTCACCATGGCGGAAGAACACTTGCGCCTGGACCAGCTGCAAATAGGCCGGATATCTCTGGTTCATTAGCGCGTCGGATAGTTCTGGCAGTGGCGCTGCTTCCGAATAGTCGGGCGGTGGCGCCGCCTCATTGTTCTTTCTCCAAAACATTGATGCTGGATCAAAATAGCAACGCGCAATCAATCGGTAGTCTGGGGGCAAGAAATAGAAAAGTGCCGTTCAAAATGAAGTATAATTGAAAAGATAGCGTCTATTTCCTTCCTTTATTCACTTGCTTCAATAGCTGTCAGCATTTTGTACAACCGCAGATCAAACGACAAGCTTTTCATAAACCGCAATATCCGCGCTGCAAGCCAAGCAGCGTATACGCATCCCCTGACCCGAAACCGCCCGCGTGACTAAACAGGTTCCGACTCGGTTCGACTCAATCTCGGGGAAGCTTCAGACTTAACTTTCAGATGATTTTTTTCGGCTCATAACCAAGGCCTCTTTATTTTGGCGTTTCCGCACTTGTCTTTATTATTTAACTGTTTATTGTTTGTAAGCGCGCCTTTTTCGTCCTCTTCTCGTTTATTCCCTCGCCTGGTGTACAAAACTATAGTCGCAACAGAGGATGCTCTGGCGCTTTGGTCTTCAGCATGCGTCAAACATTGACAAGCTGCTCGAAAAAGAAGACCTCACGCTTGAGGAGGTGTTAAATGACCCGGATCTGCAGCAGGAGATTCGCGAGCAGAACCCAAAGGTCATAAGCTAGTAAGTTCCGCACAAAGTTTTGAGAGGGGCGAATTGCAGATTGCCACAATGCTAATATTTGGCACCCACGTGTAGCCTGGTGCAGCCGCAGAACCTGAAGCAAATGGTCGACTATATCGCAACAGAAGAGTTTTTCAAATTCACGAAAATGGCAGCCACAGCGTGCGAGGTGCTGTGCAGCCCCAGCGCAGCGTTTGCAGAGGCGCTGGCAGCAGCATACGTTAGCGGCGACTTTGTTGAAAGCGACTCAGAGTCCGAGTCAGACAGCAGCGCAGCGCGGGCGCAGGCGGGTGAGCGGCGCAGCACGACAGAGGAGCCACGGCAGCATCTGCTGGAGCAGCTGTGGAGTATCATGCGGCTGGACAATGGCCAGCTGGACGCACAGCAGGCGTCGCAGTTCTCGCGGGTGATGTGCAGCCTGTTGCAGCGCAAGCCATACGAAGCGCTGGACTTTATCCGCGCGCAGGACGCAGCGGTGGCACAGTTTCTCGAGCATCTCAACGTGTCGGCAGTGGTAGATCTGCTGCTCAAGGTAATCAGTCTGGAGGAGCTTGAGAACGGTCCAGGCATTATCGAGTGGCTCAGCTCGCAACAGCTCGTCGCACAGCTGGTTGCACGGCTCGCCCCGGACCAGGACCCAGAGATGCACTCGCTCGCAGCGCAGGTGCTGCTGGACATTATCGCGATATCGCAGTGCAACAACCCAGCACAGCCGACGATTGGCACCAACGCACTAATCGAGGAGCTCAAGAGCGAGGCCACAGTATCGCAGCTGGCCGTGTTTATGCTGGACCGCACTGCCCCGCACGCAACGTCGACGCTGATCAACTGCGTGTACATCTTTATTGAGCTGATCCGCCGCAACTACTCGGACATGGACGGTGATGGCGAGGTTGATGAAGATGAAGAGTATGTGCTAGACGGAGTCGATGATGACGAAGACGACGAGGCGAGACCGCGCCGTGAACCACGCATGCCGACAGTCGACCTGTCGGACATGATGCGAGTGCTGGCGCTGCGTGTGGGCGACTTGGTTGCGTTACTGACAGATCCCCGCGCATCAACCACGCCAGTGCCGACGACACAGGGCCTGAGTGAGCCACTGGGATTTGAGCGCCTGCGCATTTGCGAGCTGTTTGCTGAGCTGTTGCACTGCTCCAACATGCCACGGCTCAACGCGGCAGCTGCGACTGGCGATGGGTTGGACAGTCCGACGGTGGCGCTGGAGATTGGCGATGCGGCCGACCACGACACCAGCAACACGCCGGTCGGGCAGCTGCTAAAGTGGAAGCTGATTCAGCACAGCGTGCTGCCAATCTGCACCGACCTGTTCTTTCGGTTTTCGCTCAACAACTTTCTGCACTCTGTCGTGTACGACATTATGCACCAGGTGCTGAATCTCCCGCTGGCGCTAGAGTGCAATGTTGCACTGATTGTTGTGGCATTCCGCGATGTGCGCATCACATCGCGCATTGCGCAGGCCAGCGCAGAGAACGACGAGGCAGCACGAGCGCCGCGTGGCGTGCGTCGAGGATATATGGGCCATTTGTCGGGCATTGGCGAGGAGGTTGCGCGCTTGCTGGAGCTCTCGGGAGCAGCGCTAGAGCCGCTGATTTCTCCGTACATTGATGGCGACGAGTGGCTGGACTATGTTGCGCGCACACTGCAAGAGGCACGCGAACGCGAGCAGCAGCCACTGGGCGGCGAGCGTCCTGGTGCAGCGTATGGCGGCAGCCCAGTCGATGGAGCTGACGTCGACATGCTGGCCACAGATGCAGCCGGCCAGGTGTTTGTGTCACGTATGGGTCTGGTTGATGCACGTGCTGGCGATGCGTACGGCACTGACGACGAAGATCTGGATGACGAAGACGATGAGGGCCCACATGAGCATCTCATGTATCCAAACAACGAAGATGATGACGAGGACAGCGGTCCGCATTCGAGCCTGTACTTTAGCCGCAAGCCCACCGAGACTGCGTTTGGTCTGCGTCCGTCGGTGGACGATGACGAGGACCAGTTTATTATTCGCGATATTGACGACGACGAAGACGAGTACTGTTCGGCTGTGGCGGCGGACGATATTGGACCGGCTGGCCGCATGGGTCGGTTCCGCAGCTACCAGAACGAGCCCACGCCTGTAGCATCGAGCGACGAGGAAGACAATGCTGGCGATAACGACGAGACATCCGCCAGCAGCGAGCCTACGCCCAAAGCTACGTCCAGAGCGACACCCGAGCTGACGCGCGAACGAACGCCTGATGGCAGCAGTGATGACCAAGGTAATGAAGGCTGCACGATTGCGTGCTCTGACTATAAAGTTGTAGATGATGGTGCTGGCTGTGCTCCGCTGCCAGCAGTAGAGGATGTGGAGCTTATCGAGGCCCGGAAGACGCGCCGCCAGCTGCTTCGTCTTTCATTGGACGGCAGCACTCACACGGTTGCTGCTGATTTGCCTGACGGCGACAACACTGCTTTGCCAGCGCTTCCAGCATATCTGCTGGCGTTGCCCGACATTCCTTCGCCGACGACAGAGATTGAAGTACAGGAGCCGGTGCTGCCGCCGCCGATGCCGCCGCGTCCGAGCGATGCCGACTGTGCCAGCTTTAAGAACAATTTGACTCGCTTGGCCGCGCAGAACCCGGCAATCAAGCTTCCATCGCTTGTATCTGGACCATCTGGACCGCCAGAGCCTAAAGGCCGACTGCAGGATCTGCTGTATCGCGAGTCCAAGCAGCGGTCGCTGTCGAGCTCGGAGCTGGACAACATTGTGCCGAGCGACATTGGCAGCTGGGGCGCACCGGGCAGCACCGAGGACAGGCGTGGATCAATGAAGGCAGATTCGTCAGCGGAAGCAGAAGGGGGCGAGAGCACAGACACTGCGCAGGCAGGAACATTTGCAGCACGGCGGCGGCGGTCGCGCAGCCAAAGCGCCGGCGTTGGCATATCGCGAGCCATGGTCATACAGGCGGCGGTGCAAGGCCAGTTCCCGTACCTGGATGCAAAGACATGCCAGTTTGTCGGGCAGCTAAAGACCGACACAGTGACACTTGGCGGAGCAGCTGCATCGAGCAGCGCTCGTCCTCGCTCCAAGCCCATTCCGCCTCTTTTGTCGTCGCCGACCATGAACCCAGAGGATGTGCCTCCTGTTCCTCTGCGCCCGTCCACACTTCCGCCATCAAACTTGCGTCTGCGCTCATCGGCCATTGCGTCTGACAGCGACGACGACGATGAAGCTTTATTTCCTCCGATTCCGCTCTTGCCTCCCACTTTACATACTTTGCCGACGCCTGTCAACAGCAACGGCACGGGCCGCGTAAAACCTATTCAGCAGTCGAACATAAAGTCTGAAAAGAGCAGCAGTCTGACATATGCTGCCGTAGCGATGAGTGCGTCCAACGGCGTGGCGATGAGTGCGTCTAATGGTGTGTCGGCACTGCCCACGCCGAGCATTGTTACGACGCTGCCTTCATATCCAACAGATGCAACGGCCAAACCACAGTCGATGTCGTGGGCGGCAGTTGTGTCGTCATCCTCAGCAGAGACGCCAGCTGCAAACGGGCGCAGTGGGAGAAATCGGGGGCAGAGAAGCACAAGCAAAGGCACATCGCGAGTTCCCTCCTTCCCCATGCTGCCCATGTCGCCTGTGGGCAAAGAAACGCCTCCGCTATTTACCGGCAAAAAATAACCCTCCTATTTCTGCATTTCCTTTTGGCATTTCGGTTGCGCATTTCCCTGGCACTTTCTCCTTTTTTGCGTTAACATTATTCATCCAGTTTTCCATATTCGGCACCGTATTTATTTGCATTATCTTTCAGGGTAAAATATAGGTCGTTACGCGATGATGGCGCCGGCCGAGGACGAGGACGAGACGGTGGACTGGGCCGAGTTTTCGTACGGCTCGTACAAGTCGCGTGAGACGGAGAGTACGCACGAGGACAGCGATATTGACGAGTTGTCTGACATGCTACAGGTACTTGAGCAATAAAGGGGCATCGTGCGTTTTACATTTTTTACTTAACGTTTATTATTTTGTAGTCGGTGCGAATATAAGGGCCGGCCATTTAATTTTTTAGTTGTAAGCCGAGTTAATACACATTTTGAGCAATTGAAAGTCACGGCTATTGCGCCAAAGACTTTGCAAACGTTGACTGGAAACCTTAATTCTTTTGGTATAAAATGCAGCCGCTCTTTCGTCCTTTGGATGTTCTATCATTTCCCTATTTTTACAAGACCCATGGAAAATATTACGTCGGACGCAGATTTAGTTATATTTATTAGCAGCAACTACAAGTCAGTCGTGGTCTATCATTCCGATAATATGGACAGAGTGGATGCGTTAGCTGATACGTTTTCGCAAGTATCTGGAATCCCCGTAGGCGTTGTAAACACAAACGACGTTAGCACATCGCACATATTTAATACCAACAACGACGTGTTTGTCGAGTGCTACGACATGTGCGAACGCACACATAACTACAAAGTAGAATAGCCTATATTTCGAAAACATTGTTTAGTCTGATAAATAGAAACTCATAGAAAGCTCTGAAAAGCTAGGCACTGGCGTCGCCCACCTCTGGGCGCTGCTGCAGCACCAGCTCCTTGCCCGTAATGCGACGGTACATGTCCTTCACATCATCATAAACGGTCTCGAAATGCGACGTGGCGTCGTACGACCGGCTCACAAACACATTGTCCTGGGTTCCATCGGCCACCGGTTCGTACACATCGGACACAGACACAAAGATCTGCTCGATGGGACCCAGGAGCTTTAGACCCGCCGCGATCTCATCCTTTGGGTCGCCCGACGTCTCGGCAATGGTCGAGATGGACGCCACAAAGAAGCCCGCCGGACAGATTTTCTGCTGGCTCGACAAGCACGTCACATAAATGTCGTGCTCCCGCCCGATCTGGCGCTGCGGCAAAATGATCTGCGCCGAATCCGCACTGGTCTTGGGAATCGGCTCACGCAAGATACAGATGGCACGAATGACGCGGTCCGTCTTGCGCACATCGTTACGGAAATACGACGGGTCACCGATAACCTGTTTGGCCCGCGCCGTCTTGTCGCCTGACCGCACGCCCACAAACACGCCGTTCTCGCGCACCACCTCGTCGACCGGCGTGTCCAGCATAAACGTTCCTGCGTACACAGCGCTCAGGCGCGCAAACGCCTGCGGCAAATCGCCCAGCCCGTACTGCGGGTAAATATATGGGCTGCTGCGGTTATCGTCCAACGCACGGGCCGCCGAGCTCGCATACATAATCACTCGCTGGCACGTATCACGCGCCGCCTTCTTCTTGTACTTTTCGTCCAAATGCAGGGCCATCGCATGCCCGATAAACTCCTGCGTATCTTCGTTCAAGCTGTACTCGCTGTACACGTCAGCCATCGTCTTGCCATCCAGCCCGTTCTTCTCCGGATCCGATTGCCACTTTTGCAGAAACTCGAAAAAGCTTCGCGCCTTCAGCTTCTGCAACACGCCCACCAGCGGGCTCATCGTCGCCTCGCCGGGCGTTGACGGCACTTTGTAGATCTTGCCGCTGTTGTACACCATCGATGTGGCGATTGCGCTAAACTCCAAGTACCGCACCACATTGGTGTACACCAGCACTTTGATCAGGCCCTCGCCCGTCATCAGGAACTTGGGAATCAGGTCGATCAGATAGTCGCGCTCACGACCCAGCTCCTTGGGCGGCTCCGCTCCGTTGCGGAACCGCTCGTACAGCTGCGTCAGGTTCACACTGGCGCACTCGCCGCCGTAAAAGTTGTTGCGGTCGATGTGCAACACTTTCTTGCCCTCCACCGCCAGAATCCCCGATAGCATGCACTCGGTCAGGCCCGTGCCGAGAATAATGACGTCGTACTCCTCATCCATTACTGAGATTGCTGAATTTAAGAAAAAGTTTAAAAAGTAAGAGTAATATAGGGCCCAAGTTGTTGCCTAAAAATGTGCAGAAAAGAAATATCAACTCTGAGAAAGAGGGAAATATAGCATGTTGTTATGGTGGCTTTTTACTAATGGACAATTCGCCTCTACGAAAACCAAAACATCAGAACCCTGACCCTGATGACGATTCCAAATGAACTAATTACAAAATCAGCACATGATCATCTATTGAAGTGTGTTGACACTGACCACACGCTTCACAATATACTTTTCATTCGTTTAACGTAGCTATTGTTTTATTAATTAAACCTGCTATGCGTGCACTAGCAATAAAGATAATTAAAGTTTTAGATATAATTGCCAACCATTGTTAATTATACTGCAGGCGCAGAAGGTGAGCATGATCTTACATGGCTATTCCAATCGGTTGCACATATAAAGCGTTTGCACGTTGGGCAAGTGGCGTTGGGTGAATTGCTAATCTGCTGCATGCTTTTAGTCTTTTTCAGAAAGTCAGGGTATGAATCTATGTATCTGCTGGATAAGTTGGTGAATGGAATGTATGTGAAAACTGTTTAAAAACGCAAGCAATTTCTTGCTTTAAATAGCACGCACATTGCCCATCTTTTTGTTCTACTAAACCCATGTACTGCGATTCTCGAAAAAAATGACTGATCTCATTACCCAATAAACTATATTAATTTTTAATAAACACCCAACCAATCCATACTTTTTACACAAACTGCTTGTTTAAATTTCCATTATAATATAGTGAACTCCAAAAATTTGGGGAAAAGCCTTCTCACTTTGGGTCTCGTAAACGTATTTTTCTTCTTTTCACAATTTCCATAGCCTTTTCAACTGCCGTTCATTTGCACTATTTCCAAAAGCTGTAGCTAGTCTGGGGA
>JANBQV010000169.1:0-15932 GCA_027577495.1 Coemansia sp. RSA 720 | reverse complement strand
CCGTTGGTGTTTGTCGTTTTAAAAAGAGCAATATCAGTTACTAAGAAATAAAGTTTCAAAAAAGTAAAGAACGTAAAAGGCCGATATAATATCAGCCAGTATTTTTGACAGCATATATGTTTTAAGCCGCGCAGTGTGTTCGGCAGAGCTAGGAATTTTAGCAGTATGCATTGGACCGCTGGTCGCTGTTCTGAGAAGCTGTCGATTGTGCCAGAGTGCTTTCAATACCGATCAGTGTGGCCCGCGGCAAAGTGGTTCATAAACAATTCATCGGAACAAAAAAGAGAGCAAGGCTTGAACAATGGAATTATGCACATGCGTCGCTCGGCCGATCATGGCCGGCAGTTTTGTTGGTACCCCTTGTAATAATTTCTTTTTTAGCACGATCCGGGCAACTGCCGACTTGGCAAACATCCACCGCGTGTGTCCACGGTGAAGCACCAAGAAAAAGGGCGGGCTGTAAACACAGCGGTCTGCGTAGTATATAAAAGCATGCGTGGACCATGACCGTGTTTGAAAAACACTTGCACTTCTTTAAATAAAAAATTCTTAAATTCTGAAAATGAACGCTCTGTTTTTCTTTTGGCTCTTTTTGGCCTACTTGGCACCCGTCTTTTCCGCAGTTGACGTTGTGGCAACTTGCCCCATCGGTTCGTCATTTAACACATCTGTCGCTACGCCGACACCGTTCTCATCCCTTGACGTTTCTATCGCTACACCAGAGTTGTTCTCGTTTGACACGTCTGTCACCACGCCGTATTCGCTCTCATTGTTCAATGCGTCTGCCGATACTCCCGAATTGTTCTCGTTATTTAACGCATCTGCCAATACTCCCAAATTGATCTCGTCGATTAACACGTCCGCCGCTGCATCGGCGCCTATTGTGCTGTTTTATATTATTCGCCCGACGCCAACCTGCCTGGCAGTGGATACCGACTTTGATCCAGTTTCTGCCGCCCAAATTTGCGAGGCAATGGCTAACCCACCACCGCTGGTCAAGAAGGGTAGCTCTGCACAAATCGGCCAAACTGATACTACAGTTCAGCTCAGCCTGGCATTGCTATGCGCTGTAATTAGCATAACCTACATTCGGGGATTCAAGCATACATGGGTGCTGCACAAGCAGATCCAAGACTTCTTCACTCAGCCTTTCGATGCATGGGACAAAGAGCCGGCGGTCGAGGCTACTGGCAACACAGAGCAAGCTGAATACGCGCCTGCCACAGCCTATATTGCAACTGCTGCTGCGCAAATAACAGAGCTGACTGTGGCCAAGGATGAGCTTTTGGATAGCGACATGATTCAGATTGCGCAATCGGATGCTCCCGTTTTGGCAGCAAAGTACAAACGCATGTTCCGCGGAAAGATGCGGGCCAAGCTGCGCTCAGTTGGCAAGGCTATCAAGTTGGCCATAAAGTTCAGACGCGCCCACCATGCAAAGTGAATTCTTTGTTTTTTTTTGCTTTAGTTTAGTCTGCTTTTTGAAAAGTTTCATTTTTAGGTTTCAAAAAAATAAAGCGGCAACTAAATATGAAAAGAGAACGTGCGATGCAAATAGCCGTTTTAATATATTTTCCATACTTGTATTCTGTTTATCCTCGGTCAAGGCAAACAATACTGGTGCAATTCTGGCCACGCTCATTACATCTTTTACCGTGTACCTTGTCCTCCAAACCACCCAATAGCTTATACAATACCATGCCAGTAGTCAAGAGCACATAGCTTTTTAGCGTCGCAGAAATTATGTAATTTACAAATACTGCATGTAGCGTTAGATAAAGTGCCGTGTTTTACAATTGTTAACGTTTAAAACATTTAGCATTGCGTATAATAAACAGTATGCCAGAGCTGCATATCGAATATGAGCGGTTTCTCAATTGACATATATACCCTTTGGCTATTTATTGCTAATTAGTTTTAACCCACAGTCCCGAAATCTACGGTTAAACCAGACGTATAGCCCATCGCTACAGATTTTACATATGTATACATTCTGATAATCAGGGTCCAAAAGTTACGGAGCAGACATGTATGATTGATTGCCAAGGTAAGTAGGCTTGTTTGATGGATGGAAAGAAAACTGACAAGATAAAACTTGAAACAAAGGCTGAGAAACTAGTCCCACTTGGGTACGCCCGAGACGATGTCCGAGGGCTTGCGGGCCTCGCCGAACAGGGCCTGAGAGATCAGGGCCCACTCCTCAAACACGTGCTGCTTGTGGTTACCTGTGGCGACAGGGCCAGACGGGTCGCGACCAGCATAGCGGATGGCCTTGCCGGTGTGGCTCTCGGTGTTGTTGAAGATGGTGCGCAGACGCGGCTCGACGTGGGCCCACGAGCCCATGTTGAGCGGCTCTTCCTGGCACCACACAAACTCGCAGTTGGGGTACTTTTCCAGATGGTCGCGGACCAAATCCCAAGGGAACGGGTGCAGCTGCTCGATACGCGAGATGGCAACATCACGCACGTTGTTGAGCTCGCGGGCCTGCAGCAGAGCGTAGTAGACCTGGCCGGTACACAGAATGTGGGTGCGGATGTGCTCGGGGGCGACCAGCGAGAACTCTGCATCGGTGGGGTGCGACTCTGGGATGTAGCGCTGGAAGAAGGTTGAGCCTGAGATTTCGGACAGATCGGAGCGGCACAGCGGGAAGCGCAGCTGCTTCTTGGATGTCATGACGACCAGCGGCTTGCGGTAGTCGCGGTAGATCTGGCGGCGCAGGGCATGGAAGTAGTTGGCAGGGGTTGTGGGGTACACGACCTGCATGTTGCAGTCCTGGTGCTGGCGTGCAAGCTTCTCGGGGCTGGGGAAGATGTAAGGGTGCTCGTCGCACAGCTGCAGGTAGCGCTCGAGGCGTGCAGACGAGTGCTCGGATCCCTGGCCATCAAAGCCGTGCGGCAACAGCATGGTCAGACCGGTGCGCTGCAGCCACTTCTTCTCGCCGGCGGCAATAAACTGGTCAATGATGACCTGGGCAGTGTTGGCAAAGTCACCAAACTGAGCCTCCCACAGCACCAGCGCATTGGGGTTGGCCAGCGAGTAGCCCAGCTCATAACCCAGCACACCATACTCTGACAGTGACGAGTTACTGACTGAGAACGGCGCCTGTGTGGGGCTGAGACTGGACAGCTGCGTATACTGGCGCTCATTGGTCTGGTCATGCAGCACAGCGTGGCGGTGCGAGAACGTTCCACGCTCAACATCCTGGCCGCTCAAGCGCACATGCTTTCCCTCCAGCAGCAGCGAGCCAAACGCCATGGCCTCGGCTGTGGCCCAATCAATGCGGCCCGCTTCCAGGGCCTCAGCACGTGCACGCATGATACGCGTCAGCAGTGGATGAGCATGGAAGTCCGATGGCACTGATGAGATGAACTTTCCGACGTGAGCAGAGATGTCAGAGGTGATACCCGTGGGATACGCCGGAGTGACTTCGGTGGCCAGCTCAGCCAGCGACTTGAACCCAGGCCACGCCGACGACAGCCACTCGGTGCTGGACGGCGTGTAGTTCTTGCTCTTTTGGTACGACTCGTCCAGCAGCGCCCACACACGCGACTTGATAGCTGCGACTTCATCGGCCGAGAACGAGCCCTCGCGCTCCAGCTGCTCGACGTACTTGTCCAGCACCGGCCGCTGCTGCTTGATGCGCTTGTACATGCGCGGCTGCGTGAACGACGGCTGGTCTGCCTCGTTGTGGCCGTGGCGCCGGTACCCAACCAGATCCACCACAATGTCAGTGTGGAACTTTTGCCGCCACTCGGCTGCAAACGAGAATGCAAACACCACTGCCTCGACGTCGTCGGCATTTACGTGCACAATCGGCGCGCTGATGGACTTTGCAATCTCCGACGGATGCGGCGTCGACCGCGCAAACCGAGGATCCGTCGTGAACCCGATCTGGTTGTTGACAATCACGTGAACGGTTCCTCCTGTGGCGTACCCTGGCAGGTCAGTGAACCCCAGGGTCTCGTACACAACACCCTGTGCCGCAAACGCCGCGTCGCCGTGCAGCAGCAGCGGCATCGTGCGCGTGCGCTCGGTGTCGTTCGTGTAGTGCTGCAGGGCGCGGGTCTTGCCCAGAACCACCGGGTCGGTAGCTTCCAGATGCGACGGGTTGGCCAGCAGCGACAGATGCACGCGCTTGCCGTTGGGCGTCGGCCGATCAAAGTTCATGCCCAGGTGGTACTTTGCGTCGCCCGATCCCTCGTTGGTGGGCTCCAGCTCGCCTGAGAACTCGCAGAAGATGGACTCGTTCGGCTTGCGCACCACGTTGCTCAGCACATTGAGCCGTCCACGGTGAGCCATGCCCATCACGATCGACTCCACTCCCAGATCAACCGCGTGATCGATCAGCTCCTTCATGCCTGGGATCAGCGCCTCACAGCCCTCCAGACCGAACCGCTTCTGGCTGGGCCACTTTGTCGACGCAAACTTCTCAAAGCTGCTGCCCCAGATCAACCGATCCAGAATCCGGAACTTTTGATCCTTGCTGTAGTTGAACCGCTGCGGGACCTCGAACCGCTCGCGGATCCAATCGCACTGTCCGCGGTCAGCAATGTGCGTGTACTCTACGCCAATCGACCCGCAGTACACGCTCTCCAGCGTCTGTACAATCTCGCGCAGACTCATTTCGCTCTGCCCGGCCTTGGCAAAGTTCTGCAGCACACCCGGTCCCAGCGTGAACTTACGGTCCATGTCCTTTTCTGTGAACCCGTAGTAGCTTGGGCTCAGCTCCGACGCCGATCCCGACTCGTCCTGCCCCGTCTGGATGCCCAGCGGGTCCAGCTTTGCCAAATGGTGTCCGCGCACCTGGTACGCACGCGCCATCAGCTGCACCTTGAGATGGTCCACAATCTCAGGGCTGCCCTGCAGCCCCGACAAGTGCGATGCCGCGTCGCTGGCCGGGTTAATGGCCGTTGCCGCAATCAGGTTCGGCGCCGTCTGGAACGCTTGACCTGGGGGCTTGCCGCTGTCGACGTTCTTAAAGTACGAGCGCCAGCTTGCATGCACCGACTCGGGATCCCGAATGTATGCCTCGTACATTTGCTCAATGTACGGCGTGACGTTGCCTGACAAAAACGACTCGCTCGGATGCGGCTCGCCCGTAAATGTCGACTTGGCGCGCACTGCACCACGCAATGCTGCCGCCAGCGGATACATGCCTGCCTGGCGCCCCGTCAGAGCTGACACAGCAGCGCGCTGGCGTAGGGCCTGGCTACGAGCAGCCCGGAGTAGGCTCGCCATGGCAAAACAAAATACTGATTCGTAAGTCTAAAAAGGGTGTCGCCAAAGGTGGCAGAAAAATAGTGAATAACCAACAGTTTAGGAAAAGAAAAGATGTGCTTATCGTCACTCGGAAAATATTTCTATTCCAGATACACAAATTCCGCAAAAAATAAGAGCCTTGATTGCGGAGCGCACGAGCCAGTTTCTTATCGCGTGCCATCAGCACCTGCCTTTGCCACCTGTTTTGGACCATCTTTTTTATCCCTGTAAAATGGCACCGACTCAGCACCCGTCAATATGCACATTCTACTGCTGCTATCTACTGCGCTCGCTCAAGCCCGGCTCGCGCGACCATGTGTACGTGGGGTCGACGCCCGACCCGGGCCGCCGCCTGCGCCAGCACAACGGCGAGATCACAGCAGGCGCCGTAACCACCCGCTCTCGCCGGCCATGGTACGCAATACTAACGTAGCATCATTTCAGGGACTCTCGTCTATTGCTTGCTAACATAAATGTGTGTAGGGAGATGCTGCTTATTGTGCATGGGTTCCCCAGCAAAGCATCGGCGCTGCAGTTTGAGTGGGCGTGGCAGAATCCACACATGTCACGGCACGCTTCATTTGACGCTGTTCCATACGAACTGCAACGCACTCTGTACGGTAATAGCCAGAAGAAGCTTGAGACAAAGCTGGTCGCGCTCTGCGCAATGCTCGCGCTGCCGCCGTTCAAAGTCTGGCCGCTGCAAATTGCCTGCCCAGACGCACAGCTGCACGCAGATGTGGTTGGTCGCGCTCAGCGCCACGGTGTTCCTGCGCACATCCGCATTGAAAGGCGAGCCATTGGTCAAGTGTTTGAGCAGGCGCCGCTGAGCTGCCCGTATCTCGGTCCGCCAGCGCCAGGCGAGCAGTGCGCATTGTGCCGTCAGGTTCTCGAAGAAGAACGGCCATGGGGCGCCTGCTCAGCGTGCTCGGCGCCGTGGCATCTTGTTTGTCTGGCCACCTGCACGGAATCCCGCACGGAATCCCGCACTGACTCGCTTGTTCCAGCAACTGCGCATTGCACCGAGTGCGGCCAGCTGCTTATTTGGGGCAACCTCGTGCGCGCATTCGCTGCAGCTAGCGAGTAGCTTTTAAGTGTATATAATGTAATTAGTGATATGTAGACTGGCTATTTGGGGCTGGCAGCCAGCTTCACGGCGCACGGAGTGACATACGCAGTGCCTGACGGCGGCGAGCAATCGTGCTCAAATTCGTTGTGCACAGACCCGCTGTCCGAGTTGTGCTCCTCAAAGCGGAACGGCAGCGGAATGTCAACTGTCGCACGGAACTGTCCACAATTGCTCACATGCTCGTTCTCAACACGGAAAAAGTTCCATACAAAGCGACGCACGACCTCGAGAGCAGCTGCAATGTACGAGATGGTCGACCGGTGCACGCTGTGGCCAAACGAGAAAAATGTTGGCGAGATCTGCAGAATCCACAAGAAGCGCAGAGTCACGTCCAGTACCATTGACACATAATACACCCATGTGCGGTTGAACTTTAGCTCAGAACGCAGGAAGCGGTACTTGCTGCGCTCCTCAAACAGACCCCAGTCCATCAGCAGATCCCACAGCGACGTAAAGCACGAGTTGAGGATTGCACTGGCCACCCAGATCGGCTTCCACACGCTGCCACCGACAATCTGATTTGTTGTTGCTAGCCAGATTGTGATTATAGTCGACGAGTACTTGGCCCCATTGGCCAGATGTGGGAACGCGTCACCGCTGTCAAACCAGCGCCGCACGCACTGCAGCAGACGGAACACGTTCGGCATCATAAGCAGCGCTGCGTTGGACCACCACTGCGTAGTGCTGCACGTCTCGTCCAAATCTGTCCAGCCGTTGGCGCCTGCGCAGCCCAACATCAACACCATCGAAAATGTGTATGTCAAACTGCATAGCTCGTCGCCCAGAAAGAAGTCGCGGAACTCTACACTGAACAGCCCCGAGCACAGCACGCGTCCAAGCGACCGCATGAGCCACCACCGCGATGTCCAGTACACAGCTTTAACCGGTAGTATAAACAGCCCCAGCAACACGCCGATCAGCACATACACGCAAATGTACGATCCATGGTCGATATGTAGGGCAAAGTTAATCCAGATCACGATGCTGGCGATAAAGAAGAACAGCGACGCCAGCTCCAGAAACTGCCATGCGTCCAGATAGTCGCGCGGATCAATTTCAAATATAAACCGGTAGTTGATGTGCGCCCGCGTCCATGCCTGGATGTTTAGCGAAAATAGCAGCAGGAACAGCAGCACCAGAAAGATGCTGCCGTAAATCTGCAGCAGCTGGCGGTGGTACGGCACACGCTCCTCATTCGACAGCAAATTGGCTTCGTAGATTGCTCGCGTAATCAGCGGCACCGAGAGCCCCAGCATCGTGCCACTGCGGAACACGCTGCCCTGATGCGCACCAGCAGTATGAGTTGGGTTGACTCGCAGCTTGTCCATTCCTTTGGAGCGTGATCCGCCTGCGTATTTAGCCACATACATGCTCTCCAGATCGCCTGCCATTTTGTTCAGATGGTCCGACGTCGCAATGTAGCACGTATCGACGCGGTTCAGGAAATAGTCTGTGCCAGCGCACCACCCGCCCGTCTTTTGGTACTTTTTCAGCGCCTTAATAAACGCTGTGTAGCACAGAATCCGGTAGTTTTTGAGCAGGTCAATTCCGCGGTACAGCTCTAGAATCGCCCGCTTGATCTTGGTGCGCGCCGCACGCAGATGCACGCTGGGCTCGGGGCTGGGCTGCTGCTCGGTCTTGTAGCTCGGCAGCTGCCCCAGACGTGCCAATCGAAAGTGCGGCGACACTGCGTTTATCTCGCCGCTAAGCATCTCGTCGTAGATCTGCTGCTGCCGCTTGATGTTTTCCAGTCGCGTGCTAAACAGCGCCTGCTTCTGCTTGTAAAAGTCGTTTACTTTGAGCAGCTCCTGCTCCATCTGCGCAAAAAAGTCTTGCTCCTCGGCCAGCCGTGATGCGAGCTCCCGCTTGAACGTTTCTACATTATTTTACTCACCGCGCAAGGCGTTTGCAGTCATAACACCGCGCCGCCATATGCCAAACTTTGCATTCATTAGCTAATGTCCCCACGTGCTGTGTAGCATTGGTGCATGTGCGCGCCCACATATATACATGCTTGCTTGCTTCAAAAATAGGCCGCCCTAATCATAGCTGATGCTGCAATTTCTACGATATGCTGTGTACCAGCGCCATGCAGCTGCAGCTCGAGGACTTTGCACTTTGTCTGGCCGCCAAAAGCACAGACTGGCGGTAGCATCCCGCAGCTGTGGCAAAATCCGGATGCAGCGCAGTATGAAACCAGGGAAGCCCTGCAAAGCAAGCACGCGCTGACTTTTATCCTCCCCAAACTTATTCAGGATGCTGCGCCAATCTTTAATGTCCCAAAATCAGGCGGTCAATCGCACACACAAATAGCAGCACGCAAGTCGTGCATATATGGGCAGACACGGGTGAGAGCTATGACATCGGTTCCACTTACCTACTGACATGCAATTGGTCGCAACAGGGCTTCGGCGCATACGGATGCCCTCCGTGAATGTATCCTGCGCCGACAGCGGAATCTTAATGTTGGCTCGCTGCGCCAGCTCTGTTGGCGTTGTTGCTACTTTGCCCGAGTTGCCGGCCGACATCGACATTGCAATTTGCGGACTCGCCGACACTATACTGCTGAAATGGCTGCACCCGGCCTCGGATGAGTGGCTCGTACAGCTTCCCACGCGCGACCGCAGGCTCTGGCCGGCACTCGATGCAGTTGCTGCGCCGCTTGTTGGTGCGTTGGGGCCTGAAACGTCGTCTGATGAAAACGGACTGATGCAGTTGCTGGTCTGCAGACTGTCGTATCCCAGATATGTCGACGCACGTCGAATCAGCGACATCCGCTCAGGCGATGTGTGTCGCTGCTGGTTGGCTACCGCCGCCGCAATGGCCTTTACCGACCGCTTCAGGCCGTGGTAGTCCACGTACATTTTAGCCCATTCGGGAACTTGCTCCGCCTCGAGGTACTTGCCAAACTTCATGGTTCAGTGCACTGCCGCCCTTTAACCAAGCTTTGATGAGTCTATGCAGAAAGGGTCTAGAAAACAGGTAGATGGCGGGCTGTCTGAGCGCAAATAGCTTATTTTTGGAAAAAGCTAATATGTGGAGGAAAGAAGGTAGAGCCACTTTTCAAAAAGGCGCGCCTGGGGCTGCCTTTTAACAGCCAGTAGCACAAACCAAGACTTTTTGCCTTTCAGCACCTTTCCGAAAAATAAGGGGGAGCAAGTGCAGCAATTACTTTTGCAAATCGTACGCACACAGGCCCCCTGCGATGCAGGAGAATAGCAGTCGGGTTGCAGAAAGTTGAGCCACGCAACGGTCTGGCGCTACAAAAACCGCGGCAGAGAATCTTCTTATGCACGCCTGTGCGTGCAGCAGCTCTGCGCACAGATTACGGGTGTAATTCAGTCTCCGACCGGGCGGGACCTGTCGGCACTATTGGAAGTTGCATGCACATTGCCCACCAGTGGAAAAGTCCGCTAATATTCTCCGGCCACCGCGCGTATATTGCGAAAAATCTGACATCGATTTCTGCGTTGCGGTGAACAGAAATCTGTCTGTGCCTGCAATGGCCTGTATAGTGTGCATTAGCCACCAGCGATCAGAACTCGCCACTGGCTGGTTCATGTGTCGTGTCCCGCGTGAGCCAAGCCAGCCACGAGGCCAGAGGCTGAATGTAACTGCTGGTTGCCCAAAAGCAAATGATGTAATCCAAATATATACCCCAGATGTCCGATATTCCGACTTTTGCGGGTATATTGAAGGTTACATAATATATTAAAGAGGTTGTCTTGTGTTTAGCAAAGTCGCAATGATGTGGTTTACTGGCGCTTTAGCGTAGCCACATGTTTTCTTAGTGATGTTGTGACTTTGAACAGTCATCTGCACATACAGTTAATTAGTTTCATTTATCTATTCAAATTGCCAATTGATTACAGTCAATAGAAAAGCTAAATCGATAATCCAAAAAGATAGCGTGCGCTTGGCCAAGGCTTTGCGTATATACTGTCAATCTGGGTCATTAAACCCTGCATCTAGTGCTCGTGCTGAGCAGCGTGGCCGGCCTTGCTGTTCAACCACTCATGGCGCTTCTTGCCAAAGTGTGTGACAGCCCAGAAGAGGAACACGCCCGGGAGAATGTAGCCGAGCTGCGAGCTCGTGCGGCGGAAAAAGTTGTGCGTGCCCTTGCTGATCAGATGCGCATTGGTCTTCATTTCGTACGGCGACAGCTGGTATGTAACAATACCGCGGTGCTTGGGCCCGCCCATGTTGCCCCACCAGCCAGAGTATCCGTGTCCGCCCATGGTTGTTGAATTGCTCTAGTTAATAAAAGTGATTAAAAGCAAAGTTGCAATTTACAAAGAAGAAAGATGGAGATAGCTGATTAACCTCTGGTGGATTAAAATTAAATACACTTTCTACAAGATTCCAAGATTAGCGTCAGACAAAAGTGGACTTTTTCTGTTCAGTTCTTCTTCACTGCATAGCGCTGCTAACTGCTAAACTCTCTTCGATCTACAAAAATGCGCCAGATCTCGCTTCGCTCAACATGCTCACGCCTGCTTGGTGCTGCTGCACCTGCTGCGTCGCCGGTACACGCCCGCCAAGCGGCCAGTCGCTTCTCAGGCTCGTTGCTCGCCGGTAACGCAAAGAGATCCAACGGCCTGGTCTTGCCGCTGACCCGATCTGTGCGCTTCTACACTGCTGAAGCCGATAAGGAACCCGCAGTTCAGTCTGGAGAGAAGCACGAGTTTAAGGCGGAGACAAAGAAGCTGCTTCATATTGTTGCGCACTCTCTGTACTCGCAGCGCGAAGTGTTTGTTCGTGAACTGATTTCAAATGCCTCGGATGCGCTGGAGAAGCTGCGCCAGCTGCAGGCTACGTCGGCAGATGTGAGCTCTGAGAAGCCGCTGGGTATTGACATTGCTATTGATGCCGACAGCAAGACCATCACCTTCCAGGACACGGGCATTGGCATGAATGCCGAGGAGCTCAAGGAGAACTTGGGCACAATTGCGCGCTCAGGCTCCAAGGCATATATCGAGAAGATGCAGTCCAGCGACGAGACCAAGGACGCTGCCAACACAATCGTCGGACAGTTTGGCGTCGGCTTCTACTCGGCATTCATGGTGGGAGACAAGATCACCGTGTACACCCGCTCGGCAAAGCCCGACAGCGAGGGATACTGCTGGGACTCTGATGGTCTGGGCTCGTACACGCTGTCCAAGGCTGACAACGTGCCCGTAGGAACCAAGATTACGATCAGCGTCAAGGACGACGCCAAAGAGTTCCTCGACAAGGACAAGCTGTCTGAGATCATTAAAAAGTACAGCAACTTTGTTGGCTTCCCGATCTCGGTAAACGGCGAAAAGGTCAACACAGTTGAGGCGCTGTGGACCAAGAGCAAGAACTCGATTACCGAGGAGGAGCACAAGAACTTTTACCGGTTTATCTCGCACTCGTGGGATGACCCAATGTACAACTTGGTTTACCAGGCTGATGGACCGCTGTCGATCCGCAGTATCCTCTATGCGCCCTCAAAGAACCCTGAGGAAATGGGCTTTGAGCGCACTAAGCCCGGAGTCAACCTGTACTCGCGCAAGGTCCTGATCATGCCCAACGCCGAGAAGCTGCTGCCCGAGTGGCTGCGGTTCATCAAGGGCGTGGTGGACTCGGAGGATCTCCCACTGAACCTGTCGCGTGAGCTACTGCAAAACGGACCGATCATCATGCGCCTAAAGTCCATCATGGCATCGCGTATCATCAAGTGGCTGCAAGACGAGGCAAACAAGGACCCAGTCAAGTACGGAAAGTTCTTCAAGGAGTTTGGCGTGTATGTAAAGGAGGGTGTGTGCCAAGATACGGACAACCAGAAGAGCATTGCCAAGCTTCTGCGGTTTGAAGTGTCCAGCAAGGAGTCCAAGGAGCTGGTGTCGCTGGACGAGTACGTTGAAGCCATGCCCGAGAAGCAAGAGCACATCTACTTCTTCTGCACACCTAATCGCAAGGTTGGTATTGACAGCCCGTACTACGAGCCATTCAAGAAGCACAACATTGATGTTCTGTTCCTGCACCACCCGCTTGACGAGTTTGTCATGGGGCGTCTGTCCGAGTTCAACGGCAAGCGTCTGATCTCAGTCGATTCAAAAGAGGCTGGTGAGGCTCTTAAGAAGCTCAGCGATGAGGCCGGAGAAGAGGCAGCCGATAGCTCAAAGACTGTGTTGACAAAGGAGGAGACTGACGAGCTCACCGCGTGGATGCGCGACAACATGGGCATGCAGGTCAAGGACGTCAAGGTGTCGGATCGCTACATGACCTATCCGGCTATCGTTGTTGACTTTGAGTCGCCGGCGGTGCGCAGAATGATGAAGATGATGGCTGGCAACACAGACGAGCCTATGCCTCTCTCGCCCTGCACGGTCGAAATCAACCCCCGCGACCCTGTCATTAGCGGTCTGTTTGCGTTGAAGGGCAAAGATGAGGAGCTGGCTCGCAAGGTCGCGATGCAGCTGCTGGACAACGCGCTCATTGCTGCTGGACTTTTGGACAACCCCCAGTCAATGCTCAAGCGCCTCAACGAGATCCTTGCAGCAACGGTCAATTAGAACAATGATTTAAATGCGTTCTATGTATCTTTAAACCTAAACAGAAATTATAACCTTTCCACACAATATCTGACTGCTAGTCGAGACGATGCAAGAGATATTCAATCTCGACTTCCTTGGTCAGCGGAATCACATAGTCACGGTAGAGAGAAACGACCAAATCATAGTTTACGCGCGATTTGACACGCTCATCGCTAGCGTCAGCCGAAGCAGTGGTGGCCAACAGTGAACATCCGTTGTTGACATTGCCATTGGCGTCCAAGCTAGCTGCCGATAGGTCCTGACCGTATATAATCGCCTTGGCTTTTAGGCGCTTGAGCAACAGCTCCTCAACACGCGTGTTGGTTAGTAGCTCCATAAGGCGATCACGGTTCTTCTCCTTAATAAGCCGCACATACTCGTCGTGTGTCTTTGGGTCCTGGAACTTGGACTCGGCTACAAACTTGCCGTAGTGAATGCGACGCGACAGGGCCTGCAAACATTCAATGTCCCGAGTAGCCGAACTTCCGTAGTTCTTGTCGTCACCGTCCGAGGTGATTCCAGGAACCACCGTGTTTACATAAACGTTGAATATCTCGTCGTTGATGTTGATGCTTTGCGGATCGACTAGCACCGGCGGATATTCGAGCGGCGGCAGCACGGGCTCGGGCAGGTTGTCCGTGAACGGGTACTCGTCAGGACTGTTGTAGCGCCGCACCTTGGCATGCACATGCTCGACTTCCTTGAGGAACCACGAGACAAACGACCCTCTATATCCGTCCTTGAAGTGCATTTTGCCGGCCTTGTAAATATCCGAATTGTGCTTGAACTGCGATCGCTCGATCAGTGCAAAAATGATTGTATCTTCCAGACGCACCAGCGTGTCACGCAGCTCGCCCAAGTCTGGCGCTGCGCCAAGAATCAGCAGGTTTCTCGACATGCCTGTGTGGGTGTGTCACTCGTTTGCAATGTATAAAAAGGTAGCTTTTGTTACAAGGAAAGAAGAAAAGGTGCACATGGGTAAACAAAAGAGAGAAAGGCCCGAGCGCTGCTGCTGCTGATCAAGACATGTGAGTCATTCAAAACTGTATTGCTCTTGTGCGGGGAGACACAACTGTTGCCAAGGTCGGTAGCTCATGCATGTCGCGCCTGATCTAGCGCTACAACTCTATATTGCATATAACTCTGGCTGATATCTCTACAAAGGTATAGTTAGTCAGTCGGCACATGCCCCCCTGCGCTCGTACGATACGCAATAGGAGCTCTGTCCGCCAAATTGCCTCAATAGAAGTAATCGCCAACTGCCTCTGTTGATCAGATCAAATCTATGTCGGCAATTTTTTCTTTAGCATTTCATCAAAAATTATTTTTGAGCTGGCAACTGGACTTTGCTTTGTACTTTTCGCTGTCTGCATTTCGTTTTCATATACTTGTGTACGAAACAGGGGCTGTATACATCATGTCAGCAGTAGCCAAATCATCACCGGCCGTGACGGTAAAGAAGGCCCGCGGTGGGCGTAAGAACAAGTCAGACTGGCGTGGCAAAATCGATCTGGGCGATGTTGAGCAGGGCTTGGAGGAGATGCGTGAGGAAGAGCGGCAGGGCGGCGTTATCGAGAAGCGGGGCGACGCCGACTTGTTTGTAATGGACACAGCTGGTGACGAAAAGACCAAGGCGCGTGTGAGGCAGAAGAAGGTGCTGCGGCTAGACGAGATCCTCGGCAAACGGTCTAATGTGCCAATCCCGGTGCTGGGTACCAAACTGGGCGAGGAGCGGAAAAGACGCCGCGAGACCTTTGAGCTGCGGAAACGTCTGAAGAATTCGGCTGGGTTTGTTGAGGGTCGGCGCACAACTGCCCGTGGAATTCAACAGAGCAAAGAAATCAACGCATTTGACATTTGGGGCGCTACTGGCGAAGCAGCTACAGTATCAAAGAAGCAAAAGTCAGTGGTGTCGCGGCAGAAGATGCCGCACGTGGCAGCGCTGCCAGCCGTTGAGGTTGCGCACCCAGGTGCGTCGTACCGGCCAGCCGCAAAAGACCACAAGCAACTGGTCGAGAAGGCCAGCAAAGAGTATGCAGCTGAGCTGCGCAAGGACGGCAAATACGAAAAGTTTACAGAGTTCCGAGGTCTCCAGCATAACGACGGCCTCAATGAGTGCGCCTACAGCGTTATAAAAGAGATGGCCCAGACCAGTGCTACAGAGTCCAGCGACGAAGACAAAGTTGGCGAGGACGAGACCGTTTACGGCAGCGACGACGATGCTGCCAAATCAGCTAAAGACCCCAAGCGTAAGACGCGTGCCGACCGCAACCGCCAACGTCGTGCGACGCTGCGGCTTGAGGAAGAGCAAAAGGCCAAGGACATGAAGGAGCACATGCGCCAGCTACGGTTGACTAAGCACCTGAACAACGTGGTCAAGAGCGAGACAGCCGAGCATGAAGCAAGCATAGAGCGCCGGCGCGAAGAGCTGCAGAGGCGGGCAGCTCAGCCGCGCAAGCGGGTCGGCAAGCACAATGTGCCGCAGGATCCTGAAGCAGTTCAGCTTACCGAAGAGCTAGCCGGGTCGCTACGCCAGCTGCAGCCCGAGTCCAACAACTTTACAGATATGTACAACTCGTTTGTTAAGCGCAACATCATCGAGCCGAATGGTCCGATGAAGGTGAAGAGAACGTCTTGGAAGATAAAGACCACCGAAAAGTGGTCTTACAAGGACTTTAAGTAGAGTAGTGTTTTTTATCTGTTAACTATAGTTTGACATGTCTCAACGTTTGGTGGTTACACATTTAAATATAGTCATGTGTATGAACACTAAGAACCTCTTTTCTCGCTTTGGCTCTCGCATACAGAACTGTTTGCTCTTGGTGTTGTTATAGTCCGCCCGACACCTGTTAATTTACACAAAATTTTCATTTTTTGTTAAACATGTAATCGTTTAAAGTGTAATGACAAATCTGCCCTGTTTACTTTTTGCCCCAGCAAAGCTATGGTCTTGCTGCAATTAGACGCAATGGGCAAAACAAGTT
>JANBQV010000168.1:0-16173 GCA_027577495.1 Coemansia sp. RSA 720 | reverse complement strand
GAGCAATTAGATAATATCTAGAATCTTTAAAGCACTTATTTTTATAATATTCAGAGTGCAATAGATATACTGAAAAGATTATCAAGTACGAGTTTGGGCTTGTAGAAATGCTTGTACTTGGGGAATAAGTTTTGCGTATTTATTTTCCTTGGTAACAATATTAGTGTTGATAAAATTATTGTTGTTATATTTGCCACCATGGTAAATTCATTGGAAATATTCTAGCTGTGCTCTTTAATCTTCACGTCACATACATAGATGTTGTTTGTGCATACTTTAGCAGTGTATAGTAATGCTAGCCTAGCGTATTTTGCCAATATCCCTTTGAACTTTATTTGTACGCGGGGCTTATAAGGCTACGATTTGCACTCGGTAAATAGGTGTGGTGCCCCACATAGAAGCTACATCCAACTAACACCATTATCGCTGGATCCACATGGAACATTAATCATAAGCCGCATTTATGAAACTGGGCGGCTTATTCCCTTTTCTTTTCTCTTTGGGAATTTTTAAATATACGTTTCTGACCCGTTGTTCCTCGCAATAGGCAGGCGCTTTGCAATGTGTAAGCTGCACAGTTGCTTTAACAAGTTTATTTGTAACATGATGCCCGTAATAGAGCTACAAAGGGAGCAATTCAACTTTATGTTCAGGTGTGTTTACCGAATAAAGCAAACCTGCAGACAGCCAACAAGCTTGCATAGGCGCGCGCGAGTAATTAAGCATAGTATTGTGTAATGCGTATTTGGCTTTCGGACAGGCGCTCTTTTGCGATAAAGTTTAAAGCCGAGATAAGCAGATCTCGGCCTAAACAAAAAAATTAAATGTATTGCGTAAATTATCAAGAGCATAATGGGTGCTGGCCAAGCAGGAAACCAGCATCGAGCTTGGTCTCAGTGGAAAATCTCAGCTGTTCAGGCATTGCCGACGCACATATGCATGTCATGCTGGCTGTAGTGGACCAAAGCTCCTTGTTTTTAAACAGCTGAGTGGTCACCCGCTTCAGAAGCGGGTACTTTTGCGGACAATTAGCTTGGGCGCAAAGCTCGCATTATCTTTGCATGCTGACTTTGAGCTGCACTGAGGGCGCTTCGGCTTTAGATGTGACATGCGGCCAATTATTCGCCATATTATTTGCTGATTATACTCAAACTGTTCAAGGCTTCTGACACATTTATATTTGACATAAACGCCGGGAATCTCTCAGTGTGCGTTGGCTTAAATCCCGCGAGCGGCTCATAGAAAACGAATAATCGAGCCATGTGGAGCGAGTACAATCTACAAGCGTTATCTCCAGGCAAGATTCATTGCCTTTTTTATCCATTGCATATGATGCGCATTTTGAATATTAAAATTAGCAAATGGCGGTCATCTGGCAGACAAATATAAATCTGCGCAGAGGATAATCTAAAATGAGCATTGTTGCGGCTGCGCAACTGAATTTGCTAATACGGCGGACTATGGACGATCACTGGTCAACAAGCCTGGCGCAGCACGCATTCAGGACGCAGAACGGTTGTTTCTATCCAAGCACAAAGCGGCAGACCTTGCAGGTAATTGCCCGCGCGGAATAGAGCGTTAGCTGGTAATTGGGCTGTGGCTTGAAAGACTAGCGTTGCAACTCGACTTTCATGGGCAGCAACGATGCTGCGAAGCCAATGACCGCACATCCGGATATTGATGAGCGGTGGCCAAATTTGACACGGTTATGTTTCTACTATAGCAAAAAGAATAAAGTTCTTGGGATAAAAAGGCCAAACTGGAAATGAAAGCGATAAAGCAGCGTGTACAACGGGGATGCTTCCAGCCACAGCCAAGCATGAAAGCGCCTTGAACAATTGAAAGAGGGCAATTGGCAAACGCAGCAAACAAGCGCAAAATCTGAATATCTGGTGGTTGGCAGACAGCGCTCTATGCAACAATAGTCAGGCTTGTTTTTACTCACGGCGTGGGTGTTTCCCAAACAGCCCAGTAACAGCGCCTTATCTGGCTGCGCTGCCCGGACGGCGGGTACGCGTAGCTGGAGATGAAGGCTGCTATTTTTGCCATGTCAGCCTTTGCACAGGCATTGTGGTGATTCCCAGCGGACGTGCGCAACAATGGATGCAGCAGCAGAGGCAATGAAAACAATGGTTAAAACAGACACGCTCCAGATATTCCATTCCATTTCGTTTCATCGTGGTCGACGCAGACAAGAGTGATTTGGCAGTCGAGGCAGCAGGTATGACGCCGTGATTTGGCAGGCCACTCGAGAATCCTGCGCAAAGCAGGAATTGGGCAGGCATGGTGGCATCTGGCTGGCAGCAGGCTGGGCAGAATAAAGTAAGGATGGCAGAAGTAGCGGTGAGATCACGTGCATGCATGGAGACAAGCGGCGGGCAGGACAAAGGAGCACAGTGGTTTGCGAGGCAGCGAGGCCTTTAGAGCACAGGCGTGGTAACAACAGATGGGGCGGGCAGCGCAGACTGGCAGTATCCACTTTTGTTCCAATCTAGGTTGTTCTGATTGCCCAGCGGCAGGCGTGCGCAGGGGGCGGTCGTTTTCCCGCCCCCCGCTGATGGACCCGCATTGCCGCCCTCCCCCCGGCGTAGTCGATTTGCTTTCGGTCGGAGCCAGAAGTTCCTTTTAAGCACGCCTGCATTACCCGTCAATTTCGCATCTCCAACAGTTTACTCTTTTTCCAATTCTGTTCGTTTACGCCGCTACTGCCTTTGCGTCTACTCGCCCTTGTTGCGGATTCCTTTTAGATATTTGCGCTTGTTACTTTCTCGCCTAAACACGTTGCCCAGCTGCCAGCGGCCCCACCGTTCGCTTCTCTAGTCTGCACATACAGCGCCCTTATAGCCTAGCACTTCCACCGCAGCCAGCCATTATTGCCGGAGACGCGCTTTCGCTGCAGCCAAACGCGAACTTTGTCAGTCTACTCTGACTCTGCTGCCAGACACAAACGTCGGCGCGCGAGCAACCTAATTGATCTTCTATTGGCGATTCGCCAAATTGATGGTCTTATAGTTTGTGCATGATCGACATCTAACTGCTCCATTGAATTGCTCACAGTTGCACGCTCTTTTTCGCCCCAGCCAATTTCGCCTGGCATATTACAAGGCGACCGACGCTTTTCCACCCATCTCCCAAGCTGCGCTTGAGAAGCCTGCGTTTGAATATCTTTCTTTATTCTGGCTGTTCCCTGTTTTGCTTGTCTGCTTCTCCTGAATCGCTCTCCAAGCGCTGCCTCTCCTCTCCTCCCTTCCCCGCCAAGGAATCAGGTACGTAAGAATTTTAGGCGCCAGTCGCGCCTCCGCCCGTGTGCTGTCGCCCCCAGCGCCGTGCATGCTGCCATTGCCGTGTGTCTATTTGTTGCCTATCATGGGCGATTGGGCAATGCCATCACGTGTCCAGGCGAGCTTTGTTGCGTGGCTATCAGTGCTCCACTTGCTGGAAGCTGCGTATATGCTCTGCATATATGCGTGCCAAGTTGCTTTAGCTTGACCGTATATGCTCTGCTTATATGCGTGCTAAAAACTGTCTGGCTGTCGTATATGCACCAGCAGGCTGGTCTGAATAACCAGGCTCTTCTGTTTATCCACTGCACAACTGCTATCCAGTGAATGCATTACTAACACCTTTCTTGTATACTATTCGGTAATGTCCAATTGTGTAGCTGACCCCTTGCTGCCTGTGCACGCACACAATAGCCACCGGTAGTATGCGCGGTGATCAGGGCGCGTCTATTTGCCAACTTGACGAAGCCAGCAGAGCCCTCGCCACACTGTACAGCGGCATTCCCGCCAACAACGAAGAGGTAAGACACAATCCCTGGTTAATCTACACACACGCAGCACTCGCATCGCGTGACTACGCAGCAATTAATAGCCCAGACCTGGCTATTGCTGTCTACCGCGCCGTAACACCGCATGCCTCTGCCCACAACAGGAGTAGGCAAGAGCGGCGTGCAGGTGGCGGCTGCGCAGTAATGCGCAGTTGGTGGTAGTCAGCCCGGCAAGGCAGGTGCTCGCCGCAATTGCCGTGTAGTTTTGCCCAACCGCGCGGCAATTGAATAGAAGGCTGGCGTAGACAATGGCGCAGCCGAGCGCTTATACGCTCGCGTGGACGTACTGACTCCTGCTCGGCCATTTGCCTGATTGCCCGCGATGGTTTCTACGTACCTTACGCAAATAAGACGGGCGGTTCGCCGCTCCATCCGAAGGCTCCCTCCCCAGCCTTGCGTTGCCTTTCCTCTGCCTCCCTCCCCCTTTAGCCTCCTTTTCTTTTTCTGTACTCACTGCATATTTATTTTTGCTGTTTGCAAACGCATACCTACTCGCATTTAGGATCCGATGACTATGGAGCAGCAGCCCAAGCGGCGACGCACCGAGTCAAGAGTAAGTCACAAACATTTGCCCGCTGATGGCGCGAGCTCTTCTTTGCCGATTCTTTGCAGTCGCGTTGTGCAACTAAAAGTTATATTTCTCGTATGTCATATGCACTTGCATTGCAAATTATCGATTGTTGAAAATAGGCCACTGCGTCGCCAGCCGCTGAGTCGCCCTCTGCTAAAACAAGCCCGGCTGTCCCCCAGTACACTCCGCCAGTTGGCGCGCATTCACTGCCAGCTATTCGGTCGCCGGGGACATCTACGCTTCAGCCGATGCCGCCACCGCAGCTACAACAGCAACCATACCAGCCGGCACAGCAGGCATATTATTCAAATACACTGGGTACTTCGGCATCACAACAGTATGCGTACTACGCACAGCAACACACGCCGCAGTCGCATGCGTCGGCTTACTCGCAAAGCGGCAGCACGCCAGCATCCTCGGCATCAGGATTTGCCCCGGCGCAGGCACGCTTTCTCAATGCCGCAACTAGTAACCCGCAGCAGCAATTCAGCCATCAGCAGCTTGGACTGGTTGCGCAGGCATCCCCGGTGACCTCAGTGACCCCCGCAAGCTCGGTATCTGCTGCCACGCCTCACAGCCATTTGCCACAGCCATTTGTATCTCCCCACGGCATCCCTACGTCGCTGCTGGGCCATGGCTCGGCTGTTGCCAATGCCGAATACGGTGTCTGGTTTTACCCCCACCAGCAGATTCCTCAGACAGATCGCCCGTCTACGGTTGCAGCGGTGGGCACCGTCACCAACAGTGCCAGCGTCAGTCCGATTTCACAACATACAATTGCGTCTGCAGACCAGGCGTATCCGCTCCACGGTCAGTTTGATTCGCAGATGCGCTACATGGCCGTCCCGGGCCAGCCATCGGGGCTTCTCAAGCCAATTGCACAAGCAGCGCTGCCAATTGACCGCTCGCTTCGCCCGATTCAATCTGCTCATCAACAGCACAGTTTGGCGGCTATGCAGTACCAGAACGCAGGCTACCCAGCTCAGTCTCAGTACCATTCAGGCTACTACCAATCCCAGCATCAGCCGCATCAACAGTCGTTTCATTCGCACATCTTTTCAAGCCAACAACAGCAACCGCTACCGACACAATCGCATTCGCATCAGCAATATCAGCAACCATCGCCATTCCCAACACACGCATCGGCACTCTCGGCAACTGCGCCAATGAGCGACAGCAGCTCCACCCAGACCTCAATTGGTGGTCCGCCCGCTGCCAGCGTGATGCATGCTGGCTCATATGGTGCGGTGCATCCCGGCTCTGCAGATCAAATCTCGACTGACAACGTATCTGCCGCGCAGGTTGCAGCAGCAGTGGCCGCAGTGGCTGCATCGGCGCACACAATCCCGGTTACAAGTTCTGGCGTTGCGGTGGGACAAGGTGCTGGGGCGTCTGGCTCCGGGACCTCCGGCGTCATTGGTCTAGGAAACAATCGCTTAGGAATTGGCATGAACGATGTAGAGCAGTCAGGCATGCCAGCATTCAAGTTTTCGATGAACATGCAGTCGGGCGCTGAATCGCATCTTCCAGATTATTTTGAGGTAAGGCCATTTGTTGGTTGATGTGCTTGTTCCCGCTGATAATGCTGCTTTGCCACAGCTAATTATGTTGCCAATAACTGTTTGTTCTGTGTAGAGTTACTCGCAAAACTATATGATGGGCAACCCACCGTTACTCGAGCCAAGTCCGGCGTCGCCGACCGAGCAGACACTGGACTCGGACTTGATGGTTAAACTCGACGAGCTCTTTATGAAGTACCTGGAGGCAATCTGCTCAAACAGTAAGTATATCGTGGACAATTTGCCCTTGTTCAATGCAATAACCGCTCTCACGCCTTTTGACAAAGCACGTCTATCTTTGTTTCAATTACTTTGCCATTCGCAAGTCGCGCCATTGAGCCTCATACATTGTCCGTTGGTGCGAACAATGACTGTTTTAGCGACAGCACATTCATAGGCGATTGTGAGCACTCTCTTTGCGCGGCGTTTGGCCACAGCGCCATTACTAGGATTGTTCATCCTAGCGCTCTTTGTGCTCTGTCATTACCCTGCTGCACGTCGCTCAGACAGCACGCAAGCGCTGACAACCTTCTTTCTGGCTAATGCAAATTGCTGTGTTTATTTCTTGACAACCACCCTCATGTAGATATTACGGTCGATTCTGAAGGCGAATCAATGTAAGTTGGAAATTCAAATTCTTTATTTTTACACGGCCCGATTTTCCTGCGTCGGCGCATTTCTGTCGTGCAATTTCGCCGTATGTCTACTCGGTTTGGTTGGCTCAGAGGCGGATATTACCTGGAATTTGCACTGATGTCAGGCTGTTTTGAGATCACCTTCCTGCCTGCAACAAGGCATTTCTTGTTTCAGACCGGCGGTCCAAAACGGTCTGGGCAGCATGCGGTAGCCAGATTTTCTACACTTTCTGCTCCTCCGATCCCATGTCGATCCTGCTGGCCTATCCTAATGCACATGATTACGGCGCGCTTTTCTTTTCCTCACTCGCAGAGCACCGCTGCTTGCGTTGTGTTTAATATTTGAGTGTGACAGCAATGCACAGTCGATTGCACACTGCCCGCCCGGGCGCTGGCTAGTGCGGACTTGTGTGTTTGAGTCATTTGTTTACCTCCCGCTCTTCTTAATCTGTACCAATGTGGATCCGTGGCCTGCTCTGCCCAGAATGGCTCTGCCCGAGTTCGGCGTTCATGTCTACATACTGACATGTTCTTGACAAAATTGCTGTTGGTCATGTCAGCAGACAAGAAACAGACCAATGCGGTCTCCGCTTCACATTACAATAATTCCATTCCATTGGGCACTGTGAGCTTATATTGAATAATGTACTCTGGTGTCAATCTCCATCGCGTGGCGGACTTTCTAAATATTGCAAAATATTGGGTGCGAATCCGACTTGCGATGGTGTTGGTGCTGTAGCTTGCTGACAATACCACTTTGAATCTCCTGCTCAACTCTTGCACGATCCGGGCCCCAAAAATTCAGCCTCCGACTATTTCTGCCTTTGTGAGCTCAGTCTGAACCTCTTTTGCACACGGCGACTCGGGAACAGGCCAACCTGTGCGGACCCCAAATTGCCAGACCAGATGTTGCAGTAGTTACTTTCTATTTTAAGCTTCATGCGGTCTGCAAACCGGTTTGAAACATGTTTGCAAGCTGCATAGTCCCCGCATAACATGTGATTCGTGTTGCTAATTGGCCCATTGTTTTGTATGATGTAGCCACCAGACGCAGATGGCCAAAAAGCTGGAGAAGCTCGAGCAATGCACAGAGTATCGGACATTCCGGTTCCGGATCCAGGCGTTTTCAAACGGGTATCGTGAGTTTATAGAGCGCGAAGCTGGGCTGACCGAGCAGGCCGTCAGCAAGCAGCAGCTGCGCAACTATCTGCATCAACAGCACTACATTTCACGGTACAACGAAGACGGCAAAAAGGCCAAGAGTAAGGGGCACCATGTGTGGAATGTTGAGGCAAAGAAGATATCGCGCAACACGTGGTGGTTCAAAGAGTTTTTGCGGCGGATTGCGTCACCACCGCCCAAGGCTGTGGTGGGAGTGCCGTACGAGTGGACACCAACGATCTGGGATCCACAGATCAAAGCACCCAAAGTTTACTTTAGTTCGGAATGGCTGCCGGGGTGGCTCCGGTGGGAAAACAACTCGCTTCGGGGGCTGCCTCCGCCCGACGCGACCGACTGCAACATTGTGGTTGTTGCCAGCTACTACCAGGGCAAAGAATGTAAGTGTCTTGAATTGTGACTTGTCAAAAGTATGTGAATATTGCAATGTTCTTAATTGTTTGTATGAATTTTTGTGTCTTAAATGTGTAGTGTGTCATCTAAAGACCAACTTTGTGTTTCATGTCGTCTCGCACACGCCATCGGGAACTATGTTTATGCCCTGAGTTGAACGTTTGGGGATGCAGTCTGGGTGACAGCACCCACAACCTATGCTTTGCGGTCACTACATGTGACAGCAACTGGCAGCGCATTTGCATATTACGACTTTTTAAAAGGAGCAAGCGGCCACGTAGACCGGAGGCTATATCGGCATATTCAGGCATATTGGTTAACTTTTGTACCTCTAAAAATTGGCAAATTGGGCACGCACAAACCTGTGTGAGTTTTGGCGTGCGCAATTGAAGCGCGCATTCCCTACTTTTTATTTTTATCTGCAACAGCTGAGTGAGTTGCAACATTCCCTTTTTATGGTTCCTTTTTCATTTACCGCAACGACACTATCGCGTTTTCCATACTCTTTACATTATAGCCTTCGCCTTGCTCTGCCATTTTCCATCTACATTTTATATTTTCTATTATATCTCAAAAGTTTTACAATGTTTCGTAAAGTTAAAACATTTTGCAGCCGGAAAAATAAAGCACTGCCCCATACTTTTCACGGGATTGCAATCCAGGATAAAAGCTAGGCAAGAATATTTTACTAAATTTTCCACTAGTTGTTTGCATTGTAGCACATTTATATTATTGATTAGTTGATTAGTAGCGAGGATGAGCGTGTTTACACCAGTCAACCCGATGCCGTTTCTGCAGTCGCTGGTAGGTAAGGCGACAGTGGTGCGGTTAAAGTGGGGACAAGAGTACAAGGGCATGCTGGTTTCAACAGACCAGTACATGAACATACAGCTGGCGAACGCCGAGGAATTTCAGGACGGCAACTCGAACGGCGTGTTGCCAGGCGAGCTGTTGATCCGGTGCAACAACGTGCTGTATGTGCGCGAGATCAAGCAAGACGGCATGGAAATCAGCGAATCGGCAGAACAGGCACCGGGCGGTGGCCGTGACTCGGAAGACGAGCAGATGGAAGAAGGCGAGCAGTGAACAGTTTTCTAAACGAGAAATATACCGACCAATAAATACTTTAGCAAATGAATGTATTGATAAACCAAAGCTAGGGCTAAAGGCAGTCATTTGTAAACATCGGTGTTTCTAAAGCTCGAGTTGTCTCTAAGCGAGTCGTTGTGGGCCTTGTACTCGAGGACACACGACGATGGCAACCCCATGACGAGTTTCATAGAGTCGCGAATATGCAGAGTGGTCTTTGTATCAAGCGCATTTTTGTTCCACAGCGAGACGATGTCCTCCGAATTGCGAATCGACAACACGATGCCACACACTTCGTCGCCCACACCAAACACATCGCCCACAACGGCCATACACAGTTTCTCCCACATCCGCGGCGACACGCCTTTCTTCAAGCGAATCATCCATTTGCCGCCGGCCATATTTGCTGCGTCTTCCCATACTGGCCGCACGCCAGCACGGAACATGTGGTAGTCGGTTATGGTCGGCACTTTGTCGGCGCGCTTCAAGTGGCTGTACGCCGCCCAGAACGTCTCGACGGAGGCAAACGTTGCCACGCGAGTCATTGCTGCTTCGTAGTCGCTGATTTTGTGGCCGGGAGCGCGGTGGATAAACCAGAACGACCATGCGAAGCGCAGCGCATGCGGTTGCTCGTCTGAGGGCTCTGTGCATCCATTGGCCACGTCACTTGCGTCATTTGCAGCTGCCAACACATTTGCATCGCTCGCTGCCTTGTCGCGCTTGTATTGCACTAGCTTGGTGGGTTTTGTCGAAAGCAAGCACGAACTATCGCGCGTCGGTTTTGTCACAGTTGGTGCGGAAGGCGCAGCGTACATAATTGATAAATAATAATAAATAAAGTGTCTCGCGTACTAAAAGTATAAAAGAAAAGCGTCGCAGCAGTACAAGATTCGGGATGCAGTTTAAAGAATGTATTTTCTCTTTTGGGTGGGATTCTAAAAAAGGTTGAAAAATAAAGAGAAAAAACCAAGGCTGATAGCGAGCCGTGAGTCGCGGTTCAAGTGTACAAGAGTTGGCAACTGGACTGTTCAGTTGATCCGGCGCAGGACTTTGCGCATGGAGCGCAGGCCGGCAACCGTCAGAGCCATGATGCAGAAGAGGGCGATGGAAGACACAAATAGGAATGCGGTGGGATGCGATTCAAGCGTGTTGACCAGGTTCATGCCAAACAGCCCTGTTAGGAAAGTGCCAGAGCTCAGAGCCACCGTCAGAATGGTCAGCCGGATCTCCAGCAGCAGCAGGCTGTTGCGCTGCGAGTCCAGAATGATGTTGACCACGTCCTCGGTGGTGCGCACGTGCGACGACACTGACTCGATGTGATTAACTATCTCCTCGACCTGCTTGAGATACGTTTCCATCATCAGCTCAACGTCTTCGTGGTCGTCACGTGCACGGGCTGAGCCATGCAGCTTCTGGGTCAGGTACATGGCAGCCAGGTCCTCGTCCTGCTCCAGCACCTCTTCAATTGCATCGCGGATGTTCAGCACCTTCTGCTCGAACCGCGACAGGCGCTTCGAGTACTGCAGCAGCTCGCGCAGCTTGGCGCGGTCGACGCTCTCTTCGAGGTACGCCAGCAGGTTCTGCACCAGATTCACCAGCACCTCTTCGTCGCTCTGCAGCGAGCCCACCACGCTGATCAGCACAGCCTCCAGCGCCCGGAACTCAAACGGCTGCGCCAGCTCAGCCGGCCCCGCCCGGGAATTGCTGCGCAGGCGCTCTTGCAGCTCGTACACCAGGTTCCCCTGCGAGTGCGCACCGATCGAGTCGAACAGCACGATGCGGTCGGCCTCAATTAGCGCCCGGATGTGCAGCAGATTAACCAGAATGGCATGGCGGCGGACCAGAATGGCGGGCATCTGGTTGACAAATTTGCTGTCGATTTTGCGCAGGTCGCGCGCCTGCAGCCCGTGCTGCGCGCACAGCTCGGACTTTTGGAACTCGCCTGCGCGCACCGTGATGTTGCCGTGCTTGTCCAGCTCCGTGCACCGCAGCGTCAGATCCGGTCCCTGCTGGGCGCCTGTCCGAACTGGACCGCCCAGACCCGCACTGCGCTGGTACCGGTACACCTCCTGCATCAGAGGCGCCCGCTTGTCTGACTGTGCACCCTTTGCAGTCTGCCTGTCTGACTGTGCACCCTTTGCAGTCTGTCTGTCTGTCCGTCCTCCCTTTGTCACCAGTGTCGGATGCTCGGTACTTTTGCCCACTGCACCGCGTCCCACTGCATCTTCAAGGTTCTTGGACCGACGCTTGCGCAGCGACTCCAGCCCTGGCAGCAGGTCAAACATGTTGAACGAAAAGGCGCGGCTGCTGGGATACAGTCGCATCCGCGGCACAGCCGGCCCATGCAAAGTAGAGCGCATTGCCGCAGGCAAAGTAGAGCGCAGCAGCAGCGCCGCGCTCATTGGCCCGAATCGTGAAGCCAGTTTACAGTAGTCACCTTCAAGTTAAAAGGCACGGAACGCTATAGTTAAATGCAACGCTGCTTGCCCGAGTCCCAGACTGCCCGGCAACATGAAATAAAAGGAATGCACGAAAAAGTTTTGTGGAGAAAAGATTGTAGTAATCAGTGATTAGATGTTTTTTGCTTCCTCACTCAACAGCATACACTATACGCTAATGATCCGGGCTGGATACAGACAGGTTCGGCATGTGCTGAAGCGGGGGATGAGCTCGGCGTGCAAAGATGCTGGGCCAGTGGTGCTGGGGATCGAGTCGTCGTGCGACGACACCGCGGCTGCGGTGGTGACAGGCGATGGGCGCATACTGAGCGAGACGAACCGCCACCAGTACAGCGTGCACGAAGCACACGGAGGCATTGTGCCGGGGCTGGCGGCCGACCAGCATCTGCGCAACATCCCAGAAGTGGTGCGCGACACGCTGGCTCATGCCAACCTGACGATCGCCGACATCGATGCAATCGCCGTGACTCGCGGGCCCGGAATGCCCGGCGGACTGACCGTCGGCCTGGCCGCAGCCAAAACCCTGGCGTGTGTGCACAGCAAACCTCTCATTGGCGTGCACCACATGGAAGCACATGCACTGATGGCGCGTATGACACACAGCGTGCAGTTCCCGTTTGTGTGTCTGCTGGCCAGCGGCGGACACACGCTGACTGTTGCAGTGCATGGCGTCAACGAGCACACGCTGATTGGCTCGACGCGCGACGACAGCGTGGGCGAGGCGTTTGACAAAGTTGCCCGGGAGCTCAACATACCGTGGATCAACGCCCAGAATGGCGGCGGTCCGGGCGCTGCTCTGGAGGCCCTGGCGCTTGAGGGCGATGCAATGCGCTTTGCCATGCCGGTGCCCATGGACAAGACCGACTCGGCGCGGTCGCCCGACTTTAGCTTCTCAGGGCTCAAAACGCACGTGCGCCGCCTGCGCGAGGCGGCAGGGTTCGACATGCAGGACCGCCAGGACCGCGCCGACGTGGCTGCGGCGTTCCAAAGCACGGCGGTACGTCATCTGGTCAAGAAGACCGCATTGGCCATTGCCCGCGCACGTGACATACTGGGCACACAGCCTCAGACGCTGGTGGTCAGCGGCGGCGTTGCGTGCAACCAGGCGGTGCGCGCTGGGCTGGATGCGCTGGCCACGCAGCACAGAATGGCGCTGGTGTGTCCGCCGCCGCAGCTGTGCACCGACAACGGCGTGATGATCGCATGGGCGGGCATCGAGCGTCTGCGCTGCGGCCTGCTCGACCCGTACTCGATCGACTTTATCCAGCGGTGGCCGCTCGACCAGCTCAAGCACATGCGCGACCGTCCCAAGTGATGCCTGCTTTCCTGCAATTGGCTGCATTGTGTAATTGGCAGACCTACGCTCTCCCGCGCAATTGGCCGAGCATATGCTCTTCTGCGTGCAATTGGCTGGGCGCCGAGCGATCGCCCCACCAGAACACCTGGAAATTGGCCGTGCTGTGGTCACGAGGCTGCCAGGGAATAATCACCTATCTCGATCAAAGCCATGCTCCTGGGATAGCGCATCTTTCTTCTCCAATCTCATAATCTTATACAGCACGTACTATATTCCGAATACTTTCCAATGCCTGCTGTCGAACCTGCTGTCATTGTTGCCGCCGTTGTGGCCGTCATTGCCGGCGCAGTGTACTTTTACTACTTTGCGTCCTCTGCGAACCAGCCAGACCTGCACCCGCTGCAAATGGCGCAGCAGGCGGCGGTGAGCGAACTACGCGAGTCGGCTCATGAAACCGCAGTGTACCGCTCCAAGCTGGCAGCACACGGCTCGCCGCTGCTGGCGACGCCTGGCCGCATAGCTGACCTGCGCGCTCTGGCTCGCGCTGGACGCAGCACTCCGCGCACTGACGCCATGCTGGCTGTCGTGGGCGAAACTGTGACTCGTATTTCGACCGAGCTGACCACGCAGCGCGTGTGTGCAGTTGCCGGCGCTCTGTCGCGCATGTGCGCCGACCGCCCGCGAGCAGCGCTTGTTGTGCTGCCAGGCTCAACTGACTTTGCTGTTGTGTACCAGGCGTGTATTGAAGCTGGAGTGTCAGCCATTGTGGTGGCAGCTGCTGAACCCACTGCCAATATCAAGACTATTGCGATGCATGCACAGGCGCAGGTGCTGGTGACCACAGCTGAGCGTGCATTGGAGCTTGTGCCGGCCCTGGGCAAAGCTGTGCCTTCTAATGTTGTTGTTGCTGGCGAGTTGGGCGACAGCGCCGAGGCCCTGGCTGTTTGCAAGGCTGCAACTGTTGCGCAGCTGGGCGACCTTGAGCAGGGTGCGCCGCTGGATACCGATGTGGAGATTGCCCCGACTGACCCTGCATACGTGCTGTACTCAATTGACGGCTCAAAGCCCCACGGTGTGGTGGTTACTCATGCCAATGCGGTGGCCGCCGTGGCAGGACTGCAGGCATCGGTGCCGCCAGCACAGGCGCTGAGCCGCGATGACGTGTTTATGCTGGCGGCGCCGGCCTCATCGGCCACTAATCTGGCGCTGCTGAACGTGGCACTTCTGAATGGCTGCGCTGTTGCGCTGAACGAGACCACCGATGCCGAGGTGTTTGCGTCGCAGGCGTTTGAGGCGCGGCCAACTGTGACGTATGTGCCGCCAGCACTTGCCCGCGACATGGTGCAGCTGTTCTACACGAGCACGCTGCAGTATCCGCCGCTGGAGCGTCGCATGTTCAACTTTGGATACCGCCGCATTGTCGATTCGCTGCGCCGCGGCGTGTGGCCTCGCGCTGGGCTGTGGCATCTTCTGTACTTCCGGCACTACCGCAGCGCACTGGGCAGCCGTCTGCGCCTAATGTATGTCGATGCTCGCACCACGTCCACGCACTCTCTCGAATGGCTGCGCGCTCTGCACGGCGCACGTGTAGTTCCTGTCTTTGGTGTTCCAGAGACCGCTGGCGTGGCCACAGCTGGTCTGTTCTTTGATTATGCCACGGCCCTGGCTGTCCACCACGCTGGCGCTCCGCTTGCGTGTAACGAGCTTAAGCTTATCGATGCCCCCGATGCTGCCCTGGCTGCCGATGACTCACCGAACCCACGCGGCGCTATTTGTGTGCGCGGCCCGAACGTGTGTGTTGAGCGCTGGAACGAGCCGTCGGCTGAGCTGCGCGACGGGTGGCTCGAGCTGCCAGTCTACGGCGAGATGCTGCCCAACGCTGCGCTCTCTGTGCTGGGCTCCCGCTCCAGCGTCGTGCGTAGTTCGCAGAGTCCCTCGGGTACTGTGTTTTTGGAGCAACTTGAGCGTGTCTTTGCGTCATCGTCGGCTGTAGTCAATGTGTGTGTGATCAGTCGGTCCTCTCGTCTGGACGTCGTCGTGTATCCGCGCCCGATGGAGCTGTTTGCTGCTGCGAAGCGTCTGAAGAAAGAGTACCGCCTGAACCAAATTGCCGACTATCCGTGGTGCGCTGATTACATGCGCGACTGCCTGCTTGAGGCTGCGCGCTCCGAAGGTGTTGAGTGGGCAGCTCGTGCCGACATCCGCGTCAATCTGGTGTCGGTGCCATTCTCACTTCAAAACGGCTTCGTGCTTGCCGATGGTTCAAACAACCGCTCGGCTATCCAAAAGTCGCTGGACGCAAAAAACTAGTATTTTCTTTCATCTTTGAATCCTAAAAAGTGTTTTCTTTGAAATGTGGTGTCACCCAATATACCGTTTCCGCATATATGCTAGTTGAATTATGTGAATGCTACATGCAAAGGCGTTTTCTTTTGCCTGCGCGTTCAGTGTTTCAGTGTATGCTGCATATGCCAACCTTCAACTCTACGTTCATACACGCGATAAAGAAATGTGCGAATGGGTCTTTCGGTTACTGTGGCATCTAGTACTAGGAATAGCGGCAGCAAAATGAAAGATACGTTCTGTTTTGGCTTACACCTAAATGAATGCGTAGCTACAACTACCGTAAAATCCTATAAATTGTGCTACTTCCTGCGCTACATCTCCAATATCATCACAACACCTACAGTTCTCTCAATCCTAAGCATTCTCGCCAAACAACCAACAACCATTTAAATCTCCTCTAACATGCAGTTTACTTTTCTTTTCGCCGCCGCTGCCGCCGTTGCTACTCTCGCGTCTGCTACGCCGGCTCCCGACCATAGCTCGGTGACTGAATCCAAGCATGCTGATCCTATTCTCAACGCTCGCGGCTGGGACTACTACAAATGGCGCCGCAACAACATTCCTGCTGAACATCTCAACGAGCGCGGCTGGGATTATTACAAGGCGCGCCGCAGCAACATCCCCGCCAAGGATATTAACGAGCGCGGATGGGATTATTACAAATGGCGTCGCAGCAACATTCCCGCCGAGAACCTTAATGAGCGCGGATGGGACTACTACAAGCCCTAATTCACTTTATGTTTTCAGTATATCTATTGCACTCTGAATATAATAAAAATATGTGCTTTAAAGATTCTAGATATTATCTAATTGCTT
>JANBQV010000167.1:0-16565 GCA_027577495.1 Coemansia sp. RSA 720 | reverse complement strand
CTAGCAAAACAACTAAAACGAGAAATATTTCTCAAAATGCATAACAGACGCCTTCACAACCGTTCACTTGCGAGCGGTCTGCTTGGTACGGGCCATTGTGATGTGTCTTGGAATAACTAGAGTTGGAGTTTGAGGAAAAGTGGTAGCTTACGAAACGGGCGTCCCAAAGTATCTGCTTTTATAATCGGGGAAACGGCCATATCCTTCACGTCCAGAATGGCGAGGGCATGAATTGCATGAAAAGCAAATACGCGTTTAGTTGGGAAACGAAAAATGGGCCACGCCAGATTTTTAAAAATCGAATCGAGGATACTTGAGCACGAAACGACTGGCCAGGAATAAAGCTCAGGGTTTCATACATTGACGTATCTTTCAAACGCTTATATTTTCTTTATGTGAAATAATCGAATCGTGCACCCGTTTGCTTGAAGGCCAATAACTGCTCTTCTTTGGAGCTCTCCGCAAGCAGACGCGTGTTGTGATTGGTTCTGAGCTATATGGCTGGCAGTAAGCTGGTTTCAGAGCTATTACATTGTGGCTTTTCACGCAAAAGGTCGATGATTGGCTGAAGGGACGCGACAAGTCACAAAAGCGACATCCTTTACGAGCAAAAAGAACTGGGGGAAAGGGAAGATTTGGAATGGACGATTGAGCCAACCACAACGCGTCGTCGAGGGGCAGATGCACGGTTCGATTTTTCCATGTCTTCTCCTTTCACAGCCTGGCTGCTTTTTTCGCAATAAACGTCAAAACACTCCCAGTCAAAGCAAAAGTATTGCACGTTGGATTTTTTTCTGTTCGCGTAAGAGACATCAACCAAATACGCCTTGGTCTTGGACCTGTCTGTTATAAAAGAGCTGCTTTCCCCTGCCTTTTTTCGACTCTACATTTATTCTTCACACACTTCAACTACTTTTTAAACATGTCTGGCCGCGGAAAGGGAGGAAAGGGACTCGGAAAGGGAGGCGCCAAGCGTCACCGCAAGATTCTTCGCGATAACATCCAGGGCATTACCAAGCCCGCCATCCGGCGTCTTGCTCGCCGTGGTGGTGTCAAGCGTATTTCGGGCCTCATCTACGAGGAGACTCGTGGCGTGCTCAAGGTGTTCCTCGAGAACGTCATCCGTGACGCTGTGACGTACACGGAGCACGCCAAGCGCAAGACTGTTACGTCGCTCGACGTTGTCTACGCGCTCAAGCGCCAGGGCCGCACTCTGTACGGCTTTGGTGGATAAAATATTCCCCTTTCATCAACCGTTAATTGGATTTTTCTAGTTTTGTACAATAAAGCTGCTCCCCTATTCTGAGTGAACATAATTAAGCGTGGGATTTGTGGTTATCAAGATCACTGAACTGGTTTATTCCAAAAGATCGCTCGTGGTTTAATTGACCGCTCCAAAAAGTCCCGTTTCTTGTCTAATTTGGCGCAGTGGACTCGCTACCAAAATGTGCGCACATGGACAACTTCCCCTCCTCCTCGCCACTTTCTAACTCTTTTCCTTATCTCCAACTTTTTATACTCTAGGATCCATCCAAATAATGCTCGGTGTTTTGAGAACTGCTAGCGTTCGGTTTGCGCCCCGCGTGCGTATGGCGTGCCGGGGGTTTGTGACAAAGTACACAGAGTCGCACGAGTGGGTCCGCATTGACGGAGACACTGCGACGATTGGTGTGACCGACTATGCGCAAAACGCATTGGGCGACGTTGTGTATGTGGAAGTGCCAGAGGCCGATACGGAGGTCGAGGCCGAAGACGTTGTGGGCATTGTAGAGTCGGTAAAGTCCACCAGCGATATTTACTCGCCGCTGTCGGGCACGATTGTTGAGGGCAACGCAAGTGTTGTGGCCAACACGAAGCTTGTGAACAAGGCTCCCGAGTCTGATGGCTGGCTGTTCAAGATCAAGTTCTCGGACAAGGCTCAGCTCGACGCGCTGCTTGACGCGACAAAGTACAAGCAGCTCATTGAGGACGGCCATTAAACGTTTCTTTCTTTAATACACAGGGTGCTTTACTGGGCAATGAAACATAGTACAGGTTTTTTTGTGTATATCAAAGGTTTAGGTTTAAAAACATACAGAGTGAAGGCTGGGCTTGCAATGTAATTTGTTGCTCAGCGCAGCCATAGAGTTAGTAGTCAGCGTAGAATCGGCATATATCCAGCAGACATTTACAGCCATCGGCATGTATCGAGCAGACATTTACAGCCATCGGCATGTATCCAGCACATTCACAGCCATCAGCGTATATCCAGCAGACTTTAGTCAGCAGCGCAGGACCTTTACAGCCATCGGCATGTATCCAGCACATCCACAGCTACCAGCGTACCCACTGCAGCAGTTAGTACGCCTTGTGCGGCGACATCTGCTGCGGGCGATGTGCTGTTCGATGGCGCTCGTACTCGTCCTCCCGCTAGAACAATAATACAAAAAGGTGAGTAAAATTTTGCTGCGGTTTGTCACATGGGCTACTGCTCTTGCACCCCACTGCGCACACGGCATATGCATGTGTGTGGAGAAAACAGAGTCAGCGGCCCTGCAAATAGAGCGTGCTTATCAATACTAACCTTTGCCATTGGCGAGCCCTTCTGGCGCTTGTGCACGTCGGTCCGCCCATCGCTGGTCTTTAGCGACACACGAGTGCGCTTGGACTCTGCATACTTTGCGTCTGCCCGCTTGGACTCGCCCATATGGAACGCTGCCCTTATGGATGCCATTGGCAGCAGGTCCAAGCGCGCAAAGTCGTTTTTAGGCGGCGCCATTACCAGTCCTACAAGGTCCAAAGACGTTGCCAGCGGTGTGGAGGCAACGTCGGACAAGTACGCCGTCGCTACGCCAGGCAGCGCCTGTCGCGGCTCTCCAACATACGGGCGAACAAACTGGTTGTACAAGTCTGTCAGCCCGTACTTGCTCACAAAGTCGGTGCTGCCGGTCGGCTGTCTCCGCCTGACATGCAGGGCTGCAGCTGTCGGTTCTACAACGCTCTTTGGCTTCTCAGCCGTATCCGTCAATTCCGTAGTGCCCTCTTGCATCTTTCTGTCTGTCACCTCCGGGCTCTCTCCATGCATCGTGTGCTTCCTATCCGACAAAGACGCATCCGCCAGCTCCAACGGGCTCCTATCTTGCATCGGACGCTTTCTCGACTGCTCGTGTGTGTCTGTCAATTCTGCAACGCTCTCCCGCCGACGCTTGCGTGTGCTGTCGTCTGCACAGTGCAAAGCTGCTTGCTTCTTATAGTCAAACATGTGTGTGTTGTGTCCCGCAGCCTCAAAGTGTGGCAGCAGGTCGCGGGGCGTTGTGCCCAGTGCGTCTGGCGACAGTGAGTTGACGCTGGACGACGCCGACGACGACGTGCCGTTGGTCAGCGACGGCACCGGCGACTGGCTGGCCGCGTGGTACCTTACACTTGCGTCTTGCATTCTGTATGCGCTAACAATCGGCTCTTCCCAGTACCTTGTGTGTGCACAATAGGTGCCAAAGACCGGTTCTGTTTTCTCTGGTTTCTCGTCTGTGTTCTCTGGTTCTCAAACTCTAGCTTTCTTTGCCAAAGAAAGACACCCCGAAACACAATACAGTGCAAAGGAAAAAGGGGGAGAGCGGTCGGTCAAAGAGGAAGAAAATTCAGAGAAAAAGCGAGAAGAGAAATAGTCGGCAAGCTGAAGCACAAAAGCCCAGTATAGCACGAGCTCTGGTTTTATTGTGCACAGCTCTATGCTTGTCGAGGAGCTTGACTCGAGCACACGCACAGGAAATATATACAGGAGCAAACGACAAAAGCTTGGCCCTAGTGAGAAGCACTCTGCAAGAGTACCCAAAAGCAAGGAGAAAGCAATAAATAGCCCAAACTGGTGAGGAGAGGGGAAGTTTAAATAGTATTTTTCGACTCGAGAGGATTTTTCCCGGGCTGAGTAATAAGCGTATACTAAGCGCAGCGAAAAACACAGAGAAAAGCTCAAGGGAAGAGAAAAGCGAAAAGCCTCCCTTTGCCCACCATTTTCATTTTTGTATTCCAGGCTTGTCGAAAACACCCCCAACCACTGTGAGCAGCCAATCAGCACTCGGTGGGTCAGCTGACACATAAAGAAAGCGAGGATTCGCTGGGCTCTAGTGACGTTAGCTTGGCTTCCAATTTACTTTTTTTTTCTATGAGTTCAATTGTGAACCGGCAGGCGTTGCAAGCGGCCGAAGACGATGTGTTGCGGCATTCTGGGCTGGTCGACAGCAAGCTGCGCACTGGACACAAAGCAATGCTGCGGTCGCGGCGGTGGCGGCGATCAGGCGCAATAGCCGTGGCTCGCGCCGTTGCCTGGGCGATTCGGTATCCATTGCACACAGTCTCCATGCGCATGCAGTTTGGCGGAGCACACAGGCCGTTGCTTGCCTGCGACATTGCAACGAGTGCTCGGCAATTGTGGCACGGGCTGCCGCTGGGCGCAGTGTACCAGCGCTCGAGCAACTGGCACATTCGTGCCGCCGGCCAAGCTACCATCTTGCTTGGGACCAAATCCACAACACTTTTGCGCACACTATTCGGCATTTTCATCCACTACGTTGCATACGCATCAATGTACGGTCTTTTTCGCCAGTCAGTAACCACTCGGTTACTCGGCGCCCACGGCAGCATGCAATTGCGTCTTGTTTACCCGGCCATTACGTGGATCCGCGACCTGTTGCTTCTACGTAGCCCACGCGGCTCTGTGTTTGGCTTGTACGTGCGCGACATGTTCAACAGCACCTTGCAAGGCGTGCTCTCCATGGTGTTAACCCGCACACTGACGTCGCAAAGCGCCATACCCGTGTACCGTTGCGTGGAGCGCGTGGACACAATGTGGCAACGCGTACTGGGCTTGACACGCAGAGCAGAAACTAATGGGATGCGGCCAGATGCGGTGGAAGCGTCGGCTGATGCTCGTGCGATGTTTAGGAGGGCAGAGGATCAGCTCGTGCAAATGCACGACTCGGGCGATGAGCTGACAATGGACCGAGCCGTTGTGGACCGGCAAGCAATGCGGAGTGTTGAGTTTCTTGTGTACACGCAGGCAGTGGCGGCAATGCTTAGTGCTGCGGTTGTGCGGGCGGTGTTGTATCCTATAGACTCTGTTTTTGTGCGGCTGATGGCCGATGAAGCTGGGTTGACTTCGTATGCGTATTCGGGGTTCTTCAACTGCTTGCACCGCGTGTGTGGTGCCAACGGGGTCCGTGTGCTGTACGCTGGGTTTTCAACTGCTGTTGCTTCGGATCTGGCGCTGACGTGGCTAGCCGCCGAAGCTATGCATTTCTTGTGCAAATCCGCCTGGATTATCTTTTAAATCAAGCCCGTAAATCAATCTACGCGTTATACGCGTTGTTGCTAAATATACGCGTTGAGGGATCGACTGCCCAAAACATTTTTCTTTACTCTTTCCCCGTTGTTTGGCAATAATTATTTTTGTACTATTCGCTCATGGTTTCGCCAGTGTCCCGCAGACTTCGCTCGCGTAGCGAACGAGACCGTGCCAAAGACGACACACGAAACAAATTCGACAAACTGCGGCGGTTGCGTGCTGCCGGACGCTCCGCTGCTGCGCTCAGCGTAAGTAACCACTTTTTATTCTTTTAGCAAGGCTGTATTGCTAATGTGCTTGTGCAGTGTAGGATGAGGAAAACAGCGAGGGGGACGATCTTTACGAAAAAGTCGATGAAGATGAGTATCAGCAGCGGTTGCAGACCACTGGTCTTGATGACTTTGTTGTGGACGACGATGGAGCTGGATACGCAGACAATGGCGAGGACGATATCGGTGCCTCGTCATCGTTCGCCGGTACACGCGAACAAACGCAGCTTACGAGCAAATCCAAGCGGTCCGCAGCCAAACAATCCACTCGCAAAGCCCAGCCAACTTTATCTTCAAAGGACAAGGGCAAGGGCAATATTGGCGCAATGTTCAAGACTGCCCAGCTCAAGAGCTTGGGCACGTCCAAGACTCCCAAAAAGGCTGTTGACGATGAGGAGTTTATGGCGTCGCTGATGGACGACCTTCAAGCGCCGCAGACACCGTCGCGATCGGCCAAACAGCACGCTGCCAAGAAGCACGCAGCTGGGTCGTACAGCGTCAACCGCCGCATTGCTGCTGCACGCGGCCGCCCGGCTGGTCCCACGACGCCAAAGCCAGAGCCAGTGCATGTCGTTGATATATCGGATCCAGCGATGGACCCGTTTGCTGCATCACCGCATCCTACCAAAAAGGCCCGCTCGGACATGGACGACCCGTTTGCTGGACCATCCGCAAGCGTAGATCAACCTGTGTTGGTCGAGGACGTGAAGCCACAGCTTGCTGAACTTGAAGATGAGCTGGATATGGCTGATGATGCACTGCTGGGGGATGATGCGATGCTGGATGTGGCCGATGATGCGCTGCTCGACGGGCTGGATGCGCTCGAGGACGAGTGTGCGCTGAGCAAGCCTGCGCTGTACGCCGAGGACAGCCAGCCTCTGGGCCAGAGCTGGATGGACGTGCAGCTCGAGATGGCCAAGCATCCATCGCTGCCGCGGCAGCAAAGCACGGCCAGCGACATCACTATGGACCCGCGTAGCGACACTATGGACCCGCCCAGCGATGCCATGATGGACACTTCGGGCGACGTTGTCCACATGTACTGGATCGACGCGCTCGAAAAGAACGGCAGCTTGTATGTGATTGGCAAAGAGCCATTCGCACAGGGCTTCCGCAGCTGCTGTGTCAAAGTGTCGGGGCTCGAGCGCAATGTGTTTGTGCTGCCTCGCATCAATGCGGAGACCGGCGAGCGCTTTTCGGCTTTGGACGTGCACAAGGAGTTTGAGTCGCTGGCCATGCGCCAGGGCGTAAGGTCGTTTGCATGTAAGCCGGTGGAGCGCAAATATGCGTTTGAGATGAGCGAGGTGCCGGCATCGGCCGAGTACCTTAAAGTGGCGTATGGGTTTGATCAGCCCGCTCTGCGCGACGATATGAGCGGCACGACGTTTGAGCGGGTGTTTGGCACGACGTACTCTGCGCTAGAATTGTTTCTGCTCAAGCGGCGCGTAATGGGGCCGTGCTGGCTGCGCATTCAGGGAGCACAAGCTGTCGACCGATTCAACCGAGTGTCATGGTGCCGTACAGAGTACACGGTGGACGACCCTAAAGATGTGCACGTTATGGATGACGCAGCAGTGGAGCAGAGCAAGCTGGCTCGAGTGCCGCCCCTGACTACGGTTACGATGAGCCTCAAGACAGTTATGAACCACCGCGACCGCGTGAACGAAGTAGTAGCAGTCAGCATGCTTGTGCACCGCGACGTGTCGCTTGACGACAGCACGCCGGCAGCGCAACGGCAGGGCGAGCAGCTTACAGTTGTACGACAGCTGACGGGGATGCCGCTGCCCAGCGACTTTGTCCGGGCGGCGCAGGCGCAGAGCCGGCGGGGGCTGGTCATCGAGGCAGTTAAGACCGAGGCAGCGTTGCTTTCGGCGCTCGTGGCGCACTTGCAGCGGGTTGATCCAGACGTGCTGGCGGCGCACAATTTTTACGGATTTGATCTAGATGTTTTGCTGCACCGGATGCGGGCATTGCGTACGGACGGGTGGTCGCGGCTGGGGCGTTTGCAGCGCACGCAGTGGCCAAAGCTGCAGGCGGGCGGCGGCGGAATGGGCGAGAGCACATATGCCGAGCGGCAGATTGTGTGCGGGCGCGTGGTATGTGACACGTATTTGGCCAGCAAAGATCTGATCCGAGCAAAGTCGTTTACGCTGACGAGTCTGGCCAGCCAGGAGCTGCAGATCCGACGTGACGAGATTCCGTTCGAGCGGATTCCCGAGTACTTTGGCTCATCCAAGTCGTTGCTGCTGTTTTTGCGGCACACGGCGTTTGATGCGTTCTTGGCCGCAGCATTGATGGTGCACTTGCAGATACTTCCGCTGACCAAGCAACTGACCACGCTGGCTGGCAACTTGTGGTCGCGCACTCTGGTGGGCGCTCGTGCTGAGCGAAATGAGTTTCTGCTGCTGCACGAGTTTTACCGGAGCAAGTTTATTCGCCCTGACAAGTTCTTTGGCGCGCGCTCGCAGACAGCGGCATTGGGCGGTACGGACAAGGCACAGGCCGGTGGCATGGACAAGGCAAAGAAAGGAGCCAGTCTTAGTGCCGAGATGGCTGAGGCCAGTGGGCAGATGGACGAAAATGCCGAAGGCGAAGTGCAAGTGGCAGAGAAGAGCGGGCGGCGCAAACCGGCGTATCTGGGCGGACTGGTGCTGGAGCCAAAGAGCGGGTTCTACGACCGGTTTGTTCTGCTCCTGGACTTCAACTCGCTGTACCCGTCGATTATCCAAGAGTACAACATCTGCTTTACAACCGTGCGGCGTCCAGCCAACACAGACTCTGTGCCCGACGCACCCGGTCCTGACCTGCCCACAGGCATACTGCCCCGCCTGCTCAAAACGCTGGTGGACCGACGCCGCCAGGTCAAGCAGCTGCTCAAACGTGCTGTGCCAAACTCTGAAGAGGCCGGGCAGCTGGACGTTCGCCAACAGGCGCTCAAGCTCACAGCCAACTCAATGTACGGATGTTTGGGCTTTACGCACTCGCGGTTCTATGCCAAGCAACTGGCCATGCTGATCACGTTGCGGGGGCGTGAGATCTTGCAAGCTACGAGGGATTTGGCACTGGCTGACGGTCTGGAAGTAATCTACGGCGATACTGATTCAATCATGATCGCCACGCAAACTGATGCACTTAAAGACGTGTATGAAATGGGCGCGCAATTCAAGCGGCGCGTGAACGAGCGGTACAAATTGCTGGAGCTGGATATTGACGGCGTGTTCCAACGGCTGTTGCTGCTCAAGAAAAAGAAATACGCAGCACTGGTCATTGTCAATCCACAGAGTTGCACGAGCGGACGGCTGGAGACTAAATTGGAGACCAAAGGCTTGGACCTCGTACGCCGTGACTGGTGCGGGCTGTCGCACGACGTGTCAGACTTTGTGCTCAAGCGGTTGTTTGCCGACGTGCCAAAGTGCGACAACGACGAAAACGCAGTTGTTGCAGAGATCCATGAGCATTTGGCGCGAGTGGGCGCGGCGGTGCGGGCGCAGCGAGTGCCGCTGGACAAGTATGCCATACACAAAGGACTGACGAAGGCGCCCGAGAGCTACGGCGACAAGTCGAGCCAGCCGCACGTGCTGGTGGCGCTGCAGATGCGGGCCAAGGGCACGGCGGTGCGGAGCGGCGATACGGTGCCATATGTGATCTGCGCGCCGCACTGTGTTCCAGCAGGAAATGGCTCGTATGCTGAGCGGGCCCGGCACGTGGACGAGGTCCGAGAGTCCAACGGCTCGTTGGTACCGGACCCGGAATGGTACTTGAACCAGCAGGTGCTGCCTCCATGCGCGCGCCTCCTCGAGTCGCTCGACGGCACCGATATGGCCACGCTTGCGCAGTGCCTGGGCCTCGATGCGGCAAAGTTCCGGGCGCCCGTGCACAATGCGCCTGCCGACGAGCTGCGGACGCTGGACTCGCAGATTCCGGACTCTGAGCGCTTCAAGCATGCTCGCTCGCTTTGTGTCCCATGCCCCACGTGCAAATCACCGTACGATGTGCACGGCATTGCTCGAGCCACCTCTCGTGGCATAGTGTCAGGTCTTGCGTGCCCTGCGTGCAATTATTTGCCAGCGTCGGCGCAACTGGCCACTCGCCTTACAATGTTGATCAGATCGTGTATTCGAGAGTATCATGCGTTTGCTGTGCAATGCGACGAGCCGTCGTGTGCGCTCACCACGCGGCTGTTGACGGTGTGTGGCGCGCAGTGCGTACGACCGCAGTGCTCGGGGCGTATGGCTGAGCTGTACTCTGACAAGGCGTTGTACGAGCAGCTGCAGTACTTTGCTGCGTTATTGAATGTTGAGCGGGTGGCCAGCCGCCTCAACACAAGCATTGGGGATATTCGGGCTCTTCGTGACTCGCATGCCGAACATATTACGCGCATGTCGCAGACTGTCGACTCGTATCTATCGGTTTCGGCCCGCAAGTACGTCGACTTGGCGTCTCTCTTTTCCTTTTGCAGCGTCTAACTCCCTAATTTTCTAATAAAACACGATTAGTATCTCCAAACTATTTATAAAAATTAAATGCATTAAACCCCTAGTTGTCTTGCGTGTTGCGGATGGGTATTTTGAGCCCTTGCTGCGCCAATGCTCGCGACAACGCCGTTGACTCTATCATTCCAGGGAACGTTTTTATCGAATATACATCAAACGCGTCCGAAAATGTGCTGCACATGCACTTTGGCGCCATAAGCGCTGCCCGCTGCATCTCGGGCAGCTTGATGAGCGTGAACCGCAGCTTGTACCGGCCCTCGAGCCGAATCGACAGATTTGGGAACACAAAAAAGCACCCGCGCTGGCCGCTTTCGTCGTCCACAATCATGCTTGTTGCAGAGTAATCGCCCAGCAAGTTGTTTTCTATTTCAAGCCCGGGCTCGTGCTTGAGCTGCCCGAAGTCCGTCACCCCGCGTTTACGGCTCTTGGCCGCCGCCGATATGCGCTTGCTGTTTGTGTTGTGCGGAAGCTCTACTACTGTCAGTTCCTCCTCTTTGCTTTCGTTCCACAGCGTTGTGTGCACCACCAGGTGCTGCATAAACGAGTTCCTACTTGCAATGCCATTTTAGCCAATGATAACATGTGCGGCGGATTAAAAACGGGTGCTTACTCTATTACGCGGTTGCCGTCCACGTCGAACAGCTCGAGCTTGATCACCGTTGGCGGCGACAGCGGCCTCCAGTCTTTATCCGACGATCCGCACATACGCGCCCGAATCGGCTGCTGAACAATCGTAAATCGAAACGCCCTACAAAACACATGCTTTTAGCCTCTATAAAACGGAATATAAACGGAATGCAAACGGAATGCGAACGGAATGCAAGCGGAGCGGCCATCCCCCTGAAAAAAAGGATAACCCAAATAAACAATCCCGCTCCTTTTTTGTCGGACAATAATATACGCCCATTCAGCCAACCACCAAATTCATCTGGGCTCATTAGCCGCCGCACAATCAAAATGTTGGATCGCCTGTTTGCCGCAACTACCCAAATCGGGTCCATTCTCCCTTGCGGGAATATCTTCCCGCGCTCATGTAAAATTGCGTAGCTCAATGCTCGATACAATCTGTGAAAGCCCCACAAAAATAATGCCTGCCAAACCCAAAGGAACGGTGATCTCAATTCGATGCTTACCGTAGCCGTGGATGAAACTGCTGTAGGAATGGGTCGGGCGGTGCCAGCGTACATGGGTCTACCCGCTGTGCGTTCGGAATCATCTCTAGCGTTGATCCATGATCAGCCGGCCCCATCACCGCTATCGCCGCCATTCCTCCAGCCAGCGCACTGTCTCGCCCGTGCCCCGAGTACTGCGAATTCTCAGACGAGCCGCCAGCCTGCATATCTGGAACTCCATATCTGGGATGTGAATACCCTGTCGTATCGTGTGCTCCCGATCCATCGCTGCGCCTGTCTGACTCTCCGAAATTGTTCATTTGGTCGCACAGATAGCTGCCCGCTCACAAATAACCCTAGTTTCGAATATCGAAAAGATAGACAAGATACAGAATACAAATAAATGATACACGTCTCCCAAGCCGAAAAATTAATGAAAAAGACTAGGCGATGCTGGTAGAGTAGGAAAATGAGAGGTACTACAATAATAAAAGAGGAACCAAATGTACTGATATGGCTGTCAACGAGGCACTAAACACGCATAAAGTAACACAAATCAAAAACAAGCGTGAAATTAAACAAAACGGGAAAGAAGAGAAGAGACGGAAAGGAAAAAGGCACAGATAGTCCAGACAGACTTTAGATAAAAATAACTGATTCACACACACAAAAAGACCCGTCCAATTCTGGACGTGAAAACGGGCTGGTCCTCATCTGCCCGATTTTATATCGTTTGCCTGCACATTAGTGCCCTTTCGATGAATGGGCGAGGGGCGAGGGAGGGGCTTGTGGTCTACTACGAACAATACCAGATCTGCTGACGACATTACCGCCTTACATTTGTACACAAACTCCCTTTGTATGTTTTGCAAGCACGGACTGGTGCACAATTCAGGGAGGAACATGCCATTCTGGGGACACAGGCTCGGATGCGTGCCCAGGATGGCGCGAGAAATCAAAAATCGCAGTCAACAATAATAGTGGGCTGTGACGGCAACAATAAGAACGGGGAGCGCTGGCTGCGGAATTGCTCTCCATACTTTACCAATCTTGGCTTGTATTGGACCTGTGCTGAATATGAGCAATGCTGCCGATACTCTACTGCTCTTGCAGTAAAAGAAAGGGGAAGGGGGAATGGGTGCTTTGTAATCGCCCGCGCCATCTCAGCCGCCTGCCTTTTGGATTGGCAACACAGAAGATTAAGGCCGTCACCATTAGCAAAATTGCGGCTGACTAGGCTTCAAACAATCGCACAGCCCCTCGCAAACTGCAAAAGTACCAAACATATTTGGAACAACAATGATGGCTGGTGGGCCTGATCAGCATTTAGAACGCTGGCAATTTGCAAAGCAAACACAAGGCGCGGAAAATTCTTGGCATCTTCAGCCTCTCCCTTGACAAGTGTTTGCATGCGCGCATTTCCCGGGCGCATACAAAGCAAGTGTGGATAGCCACGCCATGCAATCCATATAGGGAGGCATTGCAAGCAACCAGCTGGAATCCATAAAAGCAGGGTGTTTGTTCCGTTTAAGCCAGCTCACGCTCTACCAGGGACAAAAACTGTCAAGGTCACTTACATTTGCTAATAGTACGTACACAAGTCGCAAAATAAAATAATGAAAAGCTAGAGTCCCTCGCAAAACAACCCGCCGTGCTGACTCAAAGCAAAGTTATTATGTGCTACTATCCAGATGGACGAGGCAGCTAAAGAACAAAAGCGATCGCAACAGAAAACAGGGGGTGGACAAGATAAATAAACAGTCGTAAACAAGAGAAGGGCAGAAAGGCATGCACTTTAGTTGCGGCGTGGATGCTGAGAGGCTTTTCTTGCACAAGCATTTACCTTTGTGGCGGGAACAGCAATGCAAAAGTTGAGGCGAAAAATAAATGTAAGCATACTGCACATTTCTCCCCAATCACCCCTTGCCAGAGCCCGTTTATTTTGCTAAAGCTGCTGGCAAGCAATAATAAACAAGGTATCGTTGCTCAAGAGCATTGCCAATCTCATCGCAATTTCCTTGGCGGCGCCGTATTGACTCTTTTTTTTGCTGTCGTGGCGCCGTGCCAAGTGGAATGTGACAGAAGAGGGGAAGCAGGCGGGATTGCCTGTGAGCAAGGAGCCACCGCTCATTTTGCAAAAGAAGGATAAATGCACGCAGGCCCTTCCCGCGCCCACTACACTTTGCCGCCCGCGCCCCGGTCCGATTTGGACGTGCATGCGAGTAGATTGCCTGGTTGGAGATCTGCGCAGCCTCTCCTTTTAAAAACTTTAGCATTTCCAGGACCCTACGTCATTGTGTTTGTCTTTTATCTTGCCAAACCAGATCCAACTATCCATGCAGGCCAGCAGAGCCGCATAAGCTGCACTGTAAATCACTCTTGTGAGCGAAGAACTGGCAAATTGAGCCATAGTGGAGCCAATCCGTACTGCCGTAGCTTTTCATGTGCTGCTCGTCTTTCAGAAGCACGCCCTCCCATTGGTTCTGCAATTGTTTTATGCCCGATCAAAACAGTGGCGTGTTTTTGTGCATTCAAACATGCCAATCCGACATTTGAAGGTACCGCCTTGAAGATTCGCATTCTTCATGCCTTTGCCCAAAAATAGATATGAAATCATACCCTGTGAATTCACACGCCCATCCGCTCAGTTTTGGATGTGAAATCCTGTTGTAGCCGGATAAAAAAATTAGACCCAGCAGCCGACCGGCTCCAGATCAATGCTGTACTTATCACCAAAGATAGTCCGCCACTGGTCAGTTTCAGCAACTTTAATTTTTTTGGAGTAAAGGCCCAAAACAAGTAAAACGACGCGATATTGCGCAATTGCCAAAACTCCCAGTGGCAAGTTTGGCCAAGCGTTTTGCAGATTTTAAAGGATTTATTCTTTTGGGCTATTGGCTCAAAGGGAAACCCAAATAACACGCTGTAATAAACTCAAAGCACATCCCTTTTAATATCAATTCGTCCTTGGCACTCTTTTAATTAAACTAGCTCAAAGAATGATTATCTTGACGCAGGGCTCGCCAACAAAACACACTTTGCGATATCCAAAGCTCCTCGTGCACTTTTGTTATTTGCATAGTTATTTGTCAAACTCTTCGTATTGTTGTAAATGTTTTCTCGGGTGTTTAAAAAGTTGCTGGCAAAGACTTTGCGTGCCAAACTAAACAAAGATTCAGATGCATACACTTTAAATAAGAATCAACTTGAATGTACAGATAGCAAGCCCATAGCCGCGGCTGACTTGTGTGACGATATTCTAATATTGATATTCAAAGCATCAATCGGATCGTCCATAGTCAACCGCAAAAAATGGAAACAAAACCTGCCTCTCCTAGCCGTTTGTCGCAGATGGAGAGCATCAGCCGCGAGCCTTGTATATAACCATGTATTTCTAAGCCTCAACGTTCAATGCGGCTCAAAGCGCACAAGCTTTATCAGCATTGACGGACAAAAGCTGCCAAAATACAAACACCTATCCAATTCCTCTCTGTTTATCAGCGGAATGCTTTCGCATATGGCTAGATCGTTGCATATACACATAAATAATCCGATAAGCGCCTTATCAATGTACCGTGGGGTTGTTGACTTGCTCAATTTTCAAATGGCGTCGTGGCATAATATCAAGTCTATGACATTGGAGTTTGGGCCAGGCGTGCTAGAAGGCATAACCAACAGCTACGCTGATCCTCAGACTTTTATAAGAAAGTTTACAACCAACATTCAAAAACTGGAAAACTTGGATATTGCAGTGCTTGATGTTGGTAACGGCAGGCAGTGCGATTTTGTGAATAGGTTTACAGACGCATATGCAACCCAATTAAAGCATATATCTATTGACACAGACATTACCCTTCATGGAGGTCGGTTCTCTGACTGCTTAACCAAGCTGGAACTGTCAATGAAGCCTTTGGCTATCCAAACATTACCATACATTAACCCAGGCGCGCTTCAACAACTCTCATTATTTGACGTTGCAACAAACTTTGAATGGAACATTTTTGCTAAAAACAGCAGCAATATATTAGAATTCAGCTGTCTTCAAAAGTTAAGCATCGGTTATATGGTAGACAAAAACAGTACTAGTACTGGAAATCTAAAAACACAAAGCCTGCCACGCCTATGTTTTCCAGCATTAAGACGCTTGCATATATTTAGATGTCCGCCAAATTGCATTCTGCTTTCAAAAAAGATTTATCCGGCAAAACTAGACAAGTTTGTTGTAGAGTGTCCGCCAGGCGTTGCAACTTTAGCCAAACTAAAAACCATTGTGCCCAGCAAAGAACTAGTTGTTCTGTTGTCTGAAATTGAAAGCGGAGAAAAGATTCGGTATCACAACGCAACAAATGAAATCTTTAAAAGCAACAGAGTATCAGACAGTCTATCCCTCATACTTTTAAATAGACAGTCTGTTCCAGATCCAGATATTATTCAGTGGAATAGTTTGTCATGCTTGTTTATTCGCGCATTTGTACCCACTTTGACGTTGCTGAAATTGTTGGTAAAGCTACCAAATCTCAGCCAGTTAGCAGCTACCTATCTTATATCCAACCACTATGCATCCAATGCGCAAGTTTTGCAAAAGCAAGTTGTTCATCCAAACATTAAAGAACTGCACCTGGATTTTGCATTGGGTGCAAAAGTTACCCATCGTGACACTGAGTTTGTGCTATACCTGTTAGCAGGTATACCAACACTTGCCAGCATCAAAACAAGTCCGTTGCTGTCGTCACGGCTAGAAAAAAGTGCGAGCTATCACTTGAACACGCACCCACATATCCAGAACGTAAAGCTAATACACGGCAAGTAGTATGGCTTCTAAACGTCCTGTCTTTCAATAAAGCTAGCATACATTTTTCTTATCGTGTACATTGGCTATTCTATAGAACAATATAATGCAAAGTTGGTGTGAATACATAATGCAAAAATGACCATCCAAGTCGGCGGAAGCCCAGTGACAACTATTTATTATCATGTGTACGAGCACATGTACGTTGATAATTCTTGGTCGATTTAGGCAGCATTGTGCACTCTATTGCTCCCAGTAAAAACCGTGCCAATTTTTTCTTTAATTTGCCAGAAAGAAATCCCAGAGACTTTTAGTTGTCTTGTGGGGTAGCTCGCTAACAGAAAATAAGCTAGGGATTCTGCTCACATGAGGTACAATGCACATGGCCAAACGAAAGAATGGTGGCCAATGATAGCTCCACTAATCTGTCTTTTTAGTTTGCATTCTTGTTAAATAAGCTGCATTTTTCCTCCAGTCATCCAGTTCTCTGTTGACTGGAGGGCTTCTTCATTTTGCTCAGCTGCTACCAAGAAGTGTGACAAATGTTTGGCGTGCCTGCCAGCGCTGACTGCCCAGCATTCA